>DWQX01000462.1:0-42578 GCA_018245475.1 Pharmacophagus antenor | reverse complement strand
TCATCTTCTGTGGATGTTCTACCCAGGTTAAGCTCTTTGCACCACCGTGCCACCGTAGAATATGGAGGAGCAGAGTCCCCCCAGTAACTCCACCAATTCAGCGTGTATTTCTTTGGTAGACATTTTTTTCAAACAGAGGTACTTGATGACGCATCTCACTTCGTGTTTCTCCATATTCGTGTTATCACCCCGACTGCTGGTATTAAAATGAATGTAGCATCTCCAATTGACGTCCTATAAATACAATTTTTAGCTGGGAAGTAGTGAAGGACCGAAGAAGCGAAAAACTTTCTTATGGATTTTTATCTTTATTAGAAATACCTGTTAATCATTACTTTTTCATCACAACTCGTAGAAGCGAGTCTAACGAGCGCCTTCTGATAATGAATTAAATTAAAATCGGAAAAAGCTACACGCGGTCTTACTTACGAGCTAAATAGAAAACCTTCTTATAGTCGGTTAATAAAATTTATTTTGAAATTACCTAAAAACCTTAGGTCAACTGTTGGCTGTCTATATTTTGCTTGTCAAAAGTGAAGTACATAAAACAAAGTCCTCGAAGGTTCTTCATTGTTAAACCTTTTATCAATAATTTGGGCAACGAAAAATATAGACAAGGAGACGCTATTTGCTTTCGAATAATAATTACACTTTATCAGTAAATTTCATAAGTGCCATTTACTTAAAAGTGGAACCGATGATACGATTAATTACAAACTCAAAAACACAAACTGAACATTATTTATGGACAGGTGCAAACTCAATGTTTTGTATTTTCCAACATTTTGGATTATTTTTTCTTTTCAAATTTTCTTATTATAATTGAGTTATATTCCTTCTTATAAAAATGATAAAGTTAAATTAGCACAATATTTTATTAAAAATGAACAGGTTCAAAAGCTATATCCCTATTTTGCAAATGACTGCTAACGCGGCGTAGTGGTTTACTCATTTGCCTTGTAACGTAAGGTCCCGGGTCACAAGAGTTGTGGAGTCTGCATGGTGGAAGGGTTTTTCTATCCACCTGGCTAGCTAACACCTTCAATGTCAAATTACCGCCATAACAGCATTGCTATGTACCGGCAGTCACACGAGAAATCCAGATGTATTCTGGGCGAACACGCTTCACCATCTACGGCCTCATTGCCACTTAACATCAGATCCAATCGAGGCAAATGTTAGCCCTAAATGTATTAAAAAAAAGAATTACCACAATCGAAGCATTCAATATAAATTTATGTGTGGTGGATATAAAAATAAAGATACAAAAAATGACTAAACGTAGATATTAACCAATCATAGTCGTTGTTCGTATTGATTTATTAAGAACTAATTCGCATGCGCGAAGACCCCGAACCACCTACGCAAAGCGTTCAATGCGCAGTTAGGAGCTAGGAGGCTTAGGGAGTGGTAGTCTTTTACTAAGAACGTATTCTCATTGAATTTCTTAAATATGAATATGAGAACAATGATTTTGTTGGTTAAACTAATTAAATACTTGCTATGGCGTCGATCACAGAGTGGAAGTACGAGCCCTGTTCCCGAACCGAGCCCGGAGAGACGAGCGAAATCTGCTACTGGGTAAATATAAATATACTTTTAATTTTTTTTTTAATTTTACATGTACCGTTGTTTAATTACAGGTTTTAAATATTAAAACATTTTAAATATATAATTTAATGCTAAATAGATTTTAAATTTTAACTTCAATTAGTTACGTAACTACCTACAAAGTACTAGATAGTTCCTCTTACAAATGTCAATTATATCCTTCGGTTACTGATATTGAAAATTTATGTGTAAATGTCAAATCAATAAAACGAAGCAAAAATTCTTTTTATTTGATACTGTTAGAAAACATGATTCTATAGTGAACAAGATGGCGGCACTTTTCAACCGCAGCCATCTTTACCGGAAGTGGACCATTGAAATACATGTAATGACAATTATTAGTTCAAAATATCTAAATCTTTACTTCTACTAAATTAATGCAAAATCTATATTAATAAAATAAAAATTTTCCTATTAACCTTCCACATTTGCCATGCGCGATTGTAATCAATACATTAGGCAACATGGCCGCGTCTTGCGCACTGCGAAAAATCAATACCGTCACACCTTAGTTATAACTTACTAATATACTAAGACTTGCTCTCAACCTTAGATTCCTAATAAATAAAATATAATATATAACAAGACATGGACTAAACAAGTCTTCTATTCCTTAAAGATTTTTCTTCCATTTGTAAAATGATCATCATGATATCATAGCGATGGTTACTACTCTATATAACAAAAAACGTTAGTCAAAATAATTTGGAATCCTGCTTCCTCCAACAATCTGATGCAAAAATTCTAGGCTCAAAAAAGTTCAAATCCAATAAATAAACAATATTATAATAATGTATTGTCAGCACTTTCTTCAGCGCGGGTGCCTGGCAGTCTAAGTTTGAAGGATGACAATTGCGGGCTCTCCTGTTGCTTTTATCTAGGTACGTATTAGTAATAGTTAACTGGAATGAAGTTTTGCCTTTATTAATAATATCAAGATTTTTTTTCATCCAATTCTTTCTTTCATTGTTTTCTTATTTTTCTTTTTCAGTACATATTCATCTTAACATCTTTTAAATTAGATAATTGTTTAAATATTTTCACAATTTGCTGAAAATATTACCTTATAATTTTTCTTATCTAGGAGACGTAGCAACAGACCAGGCACTACTACTAATACCCAACCCGCGCAAGATACTCAAACATCACAAGAGGCCCTGAATGAAACCGACGCTCTGAAAGACGCTATGACCTTTAATAATAATAAGACCATCAAAGATACTAAGATGGCTGAAGACTTTACCCTTGAAGACCCTGAGATAACTGAATACCCTGAGGCCCCTAAAGACCCTGAGGCTCATGAAGACCCGGAGGCCCCTGAAGACTTAGAGACCTCTGAAGACCTTGGAGCTCCCGAAGACCCTGATGCTCCTGAAAACCTTGAGACCCCTGAAGATTCTGAGGACCTTTACTCTTCTTACAGCACTAGGGTTCCTGAAATCTTTGTCGCTCCCATTACCATCAGGAAAGCTACTGATGCAGAAGTCGCTAAAGACGGCGATGCGACTAACTACCAAAAAGTTCCTAAAAATGCTAGTTTCCCTGAAAAAGATAGTTTCCCTGGGGATGCCAAAGCCTGCAAAGAATCTAAAGAATATGAAGATGCTGAGGTATCTGAGAAGACAAAGATGCCTAAAGATTTTAATGAACGTAAAGGCGCTAAAGCCTTAAAAGATATTAAAGAGTCTGAAAACGGTAAAACTGTTAAAGATGCTGAAGACCCCAAAACTCCTAAAAACGCAAAGGACACTAAACCCATTAAATGTACAGGTTTAGCTCAAACTAATGTGGATAATAATCAAGAAATCCCTCAAGATGATAATCAACTACAACCGGGCGGAAGTAGAAACCAAAATAACTCAAATAACATAGGACCTTATGGTGACGTTTTGATGACCCAACACACCCGTCGCGCTGGAGGCATTGACGAAGACTTGGAATTCTTTGATCAAGTTGCTGAGGGAAATCAACAAGATGATGAACAGGGTGACTGACATCAAATGAACCAAGGGCCTCAATGAGATGAAGCCCTAGAGGAAGACGAGGAGGTGGAAGTTGAAGACGAAGGGTGGTTTTGCTGTCAATGGCTTTATAGATGGTGCTGGTAAAATTTACGGAAAGCCCTAAAAGGCCTAAGAGTAGGAACTTTATTTGAATGATTCGTATTTGACCTAATGTGGACACCTCTGAGTGGTCGGTTAATGCTTAAAAGGTGATTACAAAAATTTATGGCGTGATGCTTAAGTGTTTATCAAAAAAATATAATGTTAGATTTTTGTGTCTGTTAAAGTTTGTTGTATTGCAGCACAATCCGTATATAATCAACCATATCGATGTTGTTATACATGTTAATGGTATCTTTAAAACTGTAATTGATTACGTAGATTTAATGAAATATTTAATCATTATACTTTGCTCATAATAGATCTTCTGCTATATTTTTAAGATAAATCTATATTACTTTTATAAGAACTGATTACATTTCCGGAAAAAATATTGATATACTCCAAACAAGGTATTGTTTCTAATCAGCTTCGGCCACTTAGTTATAGCTCAAAATCAGCTGTTTGTTGAGAGTATTTGTTTAAATGTTATGATAATTTATTTATTCAAACGTACTGACAAACCTTATATGCCTTCGTCAAATTACGACAAAAACTTTACTATTTTTTAACAAAAAATCTATTTCAAATGACTATTTTATATTATTAATTTGATACTTATCTACTTCAGTGGTTATCTACTGTTTATTATACTCCTAGTTATTAAGAATTTTAGGTAAATATATCTAACAAAAATATTTAAGAATCTATTTTAAATGTTTATTAATGTTCTTTATTATATAACTATCCTTTGAGGACGTTTAGATTAATAAAAAAATAAGTATAGATATAAATGGTTTCAAGAATAATTATATAAAGGCATAAAAATTAAATGAACGTTTTAGATTGTATTTTCAGTGTTAAGACTTGATGTTGTTTAATATTTAGTGTCCAAGAACCTTTCCCTTAAGTGTATGATTACATTAGATAATTAAAATATTGCATTAATTGTTTAACAATAGACATTCCTGTGCAAACCAATAGATAAAATTTAATAGATAAGTAGAAACGTGTAACCATTTACTTGATGTATTACATTAATCCTAAATAAAGTAACCAAAAAAAAATGTTTGGTCGTTTGTTTTATTCTTAAAAAAATCTATTATACAAGTGATAACATTAAATATTTTATATTTTTTCGTATATTACCATCATTAATTTGTAGTAATCAGAAGCTTCAACAATTTATTTATACAATACAGCAACTATAAGTGCATAAAAACATATCCGTGCCTATTTTAAATTAAATTCATATACCCCTATTAACATACTAGCGGAAAGGGTACTGATATTTTTTCCGTACTGGCGCCTTACATGTTAAGATATTACATGTTTTCTAAAAATTGCATATTTTTTATATTCTATTAATTTTTGCCAGGTAGATCTGTAAGCCAAGGTAATGATTTTACCCGCCCATAGTGTGTTAAGTGACAATAGGGGTAAGGGCAAGAACTCTACCCAAATTTCACTACTTCTCGAAATCCAAACAAAAGCCACCATATTACAAGTAGTCGTTGTGCCATGACAGTGATCAAAAAATAATCCTCGGGTCCTAAATCATCATCCAAATCTTAACTACAAATTAGAGGAATAAACTTTTACAGTATGTAAATATAAATAAAGTATTATTTTAATATTGACCACATTTTTTTACCAACAAATATTTTTATAAGCAGGGCCATCGTACGTATGTACAAAATTTCATTAGGAACATTGCTGACGTCTATTCCTGATATTCAAAATATCTTTTGGGATTTTATAAGAAAAACGTGCACCTTCTTTTTTTTCGTGGTGGAAATGCCTTCGCATACCTCCCTTGGCGGGGGCAAGGACAGATCATGTCGGACTTCCACCGACTAAAACCCTCACGTGGTTCCATCCACTGGCGCTTTACGGTAGGGTCACCGGAACGCTTTCGCTCACCTCCACAACCCAACCAGCGACGTCCGCAACGTGCGGCCCCCTCCCAGGGGAGCTAAACCTACCCTATCCGCTTCTGGAAAGACGCGCTAGAACACAACGCGCCTTCCTCTCTGGCCTCTTACTGTCAAATAGGCAACGAACCCCCCGAGTCCGTCACCCAGAGGCCATGGGAGCCGAGAGGACGAGCACCCGAAAGTACAAGTTTTCTAAACTCCTTTCTAAAAGTCTTGGGCTCCGCCGACAACCGATATTTGGTCGCGGAAGGTAGGGTTACCCCTTCCCCGCAGTCCCACCGCCGCCGCATCTGCGGTGCGACACTGCTGGTCAGGGAGGATAGGGAGAGCGGCAAATCGCAATACCGACACTCTTCTCCACCCGCGACTCAACCACGACTACGAAGCAGCGCTTGCACGCTGACCCCGCGGCTCCCCGGCACACATTCGATGCAGGCTCCCAAAGCCCACCTGGAGTGGCCACCTTGGGCCAACCGGGTGGGTTCTTCTTCGCTTCACCGTGGGTAACCAGAACACGGTTACTAAGCCCCTCCGCCACAACAAGAAGGGAACCCGTTGGGGAGAGAAAAGCATGCACCTAACCCTACAAATATTTTTCTCAGACGTCTTAGGCGAGAAAAGGAAATACAGTTATTGTTTATTCTGATTATTAATACTATGGATTTATGCTTTAATGTGATAATCGCTTAAGTTTTGACGCACATATAATATCAGTTAAAATATCTCCTAAAACATTTCTAATAGAGAAACTCTCGAACCTAAACCGTAGATGTTCCTTATCGTCCTTTTATAGTACAAGTACAGCCTCTATGTCAGACGCTTTTCTCCAAAGCAAAATTCCATACAACATGATTCTAACGAAATAGCTAAAATAAACAGTACGAGCCGTTTTACCTCCTTAAGTTGCCTAAGCTTACGTACAAGGTAAGCAGCAGAGCTTGGTTTATTTGTGTGTCTTATTTGTATTTTTCTTCAGTCTGGTGGGCAAATTTCAACACAATTAGTTTTTTATCACTAAAGAACCTACGACTCTTATAATCTTTTTATGGAAGGAATGACTTGAGATGACTAGATATCATCGAGTTGATAAAACATTCATTCACAATTACAGAGCAAACTCATGATAAATTGACAATTCGTAACAGCTATGTACAATAAAATGAATAATAAGATAGAATGAATAATAATATAATAATAAAAAAAAATACAACAAAAAAAAATCATGTTTACTTACCAGCAACGCTACGCGTAGCGTCTAAAAAAATATTACGGCTGTTTTAAACTCAATATTTTATTAAAAACCTATCACTATGAATTATATAAAACGTTTAATGTGTAAATAACGATAAATGGGCGTCCAGGTAGTAACAGTACCTTCCTTACAGTACAAATAAAAAAAGTGTATTTAAAAAATAATTGTATTTTTCTTGAATTTTAAGGAAATTCCTGTCATCATTACATCAATCTTTTATAAACGGGAACCATGACCATTACAAAAGTAAAATGTTGGTCTAAAATATCTATTAGTACACATTATCACACAAAAGTCCATTAATTTATCATCTGTGTACAATTTTATTAACGCAGCATGCTCCGGTTGGGGTAATTTGAAAGACACGGTTTCTACGATCCTTTGCATACACAGGTCCAGGAGTTGCCCAAATTCCTTTTTTCACACATGGAAGCCAAAATGTTATCATAAAAGCAATAAACACAAGTCCATATACCATAATTTTGAAGCAATAGTTTTAAATATATTTAAAAAAATCATAATTTTTTGTGAAACGAAAAATATTTTAACATAATTTTGCTAACAGCTTTTAACTTATAATTTAACGAATAACAAGAAATTTAATACTCCTGTCAAATAAAAATACAATGTGATGTCAGATTTTTTTTTTGTGTAATAAGCGATTGTGTAACATGTATGGTAATATGTGGAAATAATGTAAATTTAAATTTGAAATTTAGTATATTAAAAATGAATCATTTAATACATAAGAGGCATAATTATGTACTTCCATGTGAATGGCCGTTACTACTTTCCGAAACTTAATCGTTCGAGAGACCTTCCAAATAATATACTACTAAAGAACTTATTTCTTCCGTGAAACAGTTGACCAGTATAAAGTACTACCGCTTTATAGTACGAATAATGTTGTAAAAAAGTTAAAATTCTTTGTTATCAAATAATTCGGATCACACTGTTTAACAAAAAACCTACCATCTCCTACTTCGCATCTACATCCCGAAATTATTTTCAACTTTACATGTTGCAAAAGGTAAAATGTTTAAATCGATTTTAAAAACGTATTCTTTGAAGTTTTACTTGAAAAATAGTTGGTAAGAAATAAGTATTTAATAATGTAATAATTAATATTTATGTTAATAATGAAGAGATTGAAGTGTGTATAGAAAAATAATAGTTGTTTAACATAAAAGTTCAGTAATACAGTTCAGTATTCAGTAATAAGTTTTATAGTTATTTTTTTTCAACTTTTTAATTATTTTTTATTTGAAACACGTTTATTATTTTAAAATCTTTCGATTCGCGCCATTTTCATATTTTTTCGTGTACATTATCAAATTAAAATATGGAATGGTGTTAAAGAAAAAATCCGTCGGTCATATTTCAGACAGTACAAAAGTTTAGTATAAGTTATATGTTCTTATGTACTATCAACAGACGCAACAACACTTTCTTTGAAGAAGACCGAAAAAGAACGAGGCGGCCACGCGCGGTTTGAACTACAAAGGCTGTTAATGTTGTTACAGCCAGAATTCGTCGAAACTCCATTATGAAGCAAAAGATATTGCCGCAAGAAATGAAGATTCGAGCTAGGATTCTGTCGCGTATTATAAAACAAGACCTTAAGCTCGGTGCTTATCGTCGATATCTAGGACATAAATAGATATTTACAATTAAAGCGAGTGGATCGATCAAAATGCTTTCTGTCGCGATACGCAGCTGAAAGGCACAGAAATATCCCCTTTCCCGATGAAAAAAAATTCACGATTGAAGAATACTAAAATAAACAAAATGAAAAAGTGTACACTTACAGTTCTAAAGAAGCTGCTTAAGTGGTCGGAAAGGTACAACGTGGTCATTATCCTGCGTCAGTGATGGTTTGGTGAAGCGTATTTTATCAAGGAGTCACAAAATTACATTTTTGTTAAAAACGAGTGAAAACTTCAGCCAAAGTGTATCAAGATACAGTCTTGGATCGTGTTGTAAAACCTCTCAGTAATACACTTTATATAAATATACCGTTGTCTTTCCAACAGGACTCTTCATCTGGTCACAAAAACGAACTACTCAAGCCTGATTTTAAATCAACGTTCCGGACTTTACAAAAGCTGAAGACTGACCCTCATCTAGCCCGTACCTATATCCTTTAGACTTCAAATTATAGATATTTTTAGAGGACATGGCCTGCCCTAAACGACAGCGACATTGAGTCTTATAAAACATCTTTGAAGCAAGCAGTGGCGAAATTTTCCTTAGAAACTGCGTAAATTCATAGATTCGTGGCCAGCCAGATGAAGGGCTTGTATAAAAGACACAGGTAGCCATTTCGAATTGAACATTTTTTTTATTTTTTACTGAAACTACTTTTTGAATATGTAGGTATACATTTTAGTAATATTCCATATTTTCATAAAAAAATATGCGTTTTTATTTGTGATAGAACTTATGGCTGGGCTAGATATAAATATCAGATTTTGCCTGTCTTTTTTTAATACAAATCACATTTACAATTTATGTTATTATTGTTATTATATTTTTTAATAAAAATAAGTTGGATATGGGATAATTTTATTTTTACTAAAAATATTTTTGTCTTGTGCCATAAGACTTCGTATTTCCCAAAAAAAAAATCTTAAAACAATGTCTTCATATCAAATAATAAATTATAATTTTAAAAGTAATCATAAAATAATTAGGTTTATGGGTTAGCAACACTTACGGTTATTTTACAAAGTATGTACTAGATGACACCGTTATTCTAGTCAGTCGCATAGGTTTATACCAATATTATCATTCGTTTTGTGTCATCCACACTTGAAGGAGTGAATTAGAATTTGTAGTCGTAATTTTATTTCATTAATCAGTCAAAATTTATATTGTATATACTTCTATGTTTGCTTATTCATTTATCCTATAAGTTACCTATATGTTTAAATAAATAACGAAATTAATAATCTCATAACCGTATTTCCACACGTTTACTTCACAATGTCGAAGTAAGTATAACCATATTTTTTTTAATAAGGGAACTTGAATTTTGATTTCATACGTTATAAATTTTGAGAACATCACCTTTTAAAAAGCAGATTTAATTATTTCGAAGGAGTTTTGATTATTTCTCCTGATTTTTTTTACATTGCCTTTATAATTATTCTGCTTATTTTCAGATATAAATTTTATGATTCATCACTTTAAAAACTTTTCATCACTTAAAAATCATCAATATATTTCTCAACAAGTTCTTATACTATGAATAAATGCAATGTCTGTTCTATATAATGCAATCATTATTAACTGACAATATAGTTTAGTTAATCAAAATAAGAGTTTAACGTTTTATACTGAATTAGACTTTTACTCTAATTAACTTCAATATTCATTGTAGACATATTCTATTTTAAAAAAAAAGATACTTTAGAATTATATACCTCAATTTACCCTTATGAAAGGCAAAATTTTACAAGGTTATTTGAAGGTGAACTTACTAGTGGCAACAAAGTGTATTGAACTAATTACTTGATTTTTTGAAACAAGTATCCTATCATTATCATTATTTAAATATCCAAGATAATGGATAAAATTATTCATGGAAATTACAAAAATTTCCTACATATGTAACACTAAATCATACCTGCAACTGAATCACAAGTCAAAGTCTAATGTTTGTACTTAATTATATTAGTATAACCTATATGTTTTACTAACAATTTTATAAATTATTATTTAAAAATAAATCTTGTGCGGCACAATTTAAGTTAGAATGTATAAAAGGAGAAAGTAAATAACAAAAGATATGTTTGTTATTATAAATACCTCCAAAATTAACATCATGTGGAACAAAAGGGATGTACCTTGGTATTTATAGATTTTTTTGCTTAAAATTATTTCTTTTTGTAGTCCCAAAGCTGATATTGCTCTCATTGGCTTGGCAGTCATGGGTCAGAATCTTATTCTAAACATGGACTCCAAAGGATTTATTGTTTGTGCATACAACAGAACAGTTGAAAAGGTAAATAATAATGTTTAAAATTCAGAAGATCTACTTAATTTTAAGTAAATGAGTCTGATTAAAATTTTTGTATTTGTACTTTGTCAGGTAGAACAATTTCTTGCAAATGAAGCCAAGGGGACCAATATAATAGGTGCAAAATCACTTGAAGACATGGTCGAAAAGTTAAAAAAACCCAGAAAAATAATGTTGTTAGTTAAAGGTAATTTAAGCTAAACTATTTTTAAGCTTGTTATATTAGATTATTTATTTTTATATCAATCAGTATGCTTCATGCAATTTATAATACATTAGCTTGAAAAAATTGGTTAATGTTTATTGAATAAAGATCATGTTCAATAAATATATAATACAGGAGCCAATATCAGTTCAGGGATGTCTTTGTTGTAATTCAAGAATACACATGCCTTTGCCAATCTGTACAGTTAAGTGAAAACAATTAAGATGTAGATCAACAGGAAGATACAGCTGGGCTGGGCAGCATATGGTAAATTTTTTGTCGCCTATTCCACCTAGTCTAAATACAATGTCTACAGTCAATACATTCTACCTGTCATAACATGCAGTGCTGTAATATGGACATTTACAGTATGACTGATCTTAAAATTGAGAGTTGCTCAGTTTATGAAGGTCAAATGCAACAAGGTGATTCAACAGAGAGCTAAGGTTGTCACATAACTCACCGAATAAGTAAATTGAAATGGCAGTGGGTTGGCAATATTATCTGAACGACCAATAACTGTAGGGGTAAAACAGTTCTCGAATGGAGATTGCGAATTGGCATACCTAGTGTAGAAAGCCCTCAGACTAGGTGGAGCAGCGATTTACGCAAGTGGCTAGCAGAAACTGGAAGAGTTTGGCAGAAAGTTTGTGCTCAGTGGTGTGCACTTGGAGAAGCCTATGTCCAGCAGTGGATTGATATAAGCTTATGATGATGCTATTGTTGATTATTGATGATGATATGCATCATGAATAACTTTAGTTTAAATTCTTAACACTGGAACTACCACCATTTTTAATGTACCTATTTCTACTATCTGAACCAAAAAAAAAATTGTAATTTAATATAAAATTGGTTAGAAATGTTTTTTAAAGAAAACAAAATGTATTTGATCAATATTATTAAATGAAATAGAATTTTGACTGGTTGGTGGTTCTAATGTTAAGAAAATTTTTTATAACTATTTTAAACAAAAATTTTATAAATAGGACAACTTTTACTTTTCGATTTAAAATATAAGAAATCATTTAACTGTACCTGTTACTTAAAATTTATATTTCACAATTTTATATTTAATTAGAAATAAAGAGTAATTAGCTTATATTTTTTACAGCCGGTACAGCTGTAAATGCTTTTGTAAAGAAGTTATTGCCATTGCTTGACACAGGCGATATTATCATTGATGGAGGCAATTCACAATATACAGATACACAAAAATGGTGTAAAGAATTATCTTCAACTGGAATTTTGTACATTGGTATGGGGGTATGTTGTGGGAAATTTATATAGAACATTACATTACTGGATTAGATGATTAAAAAATTTCTTACTGGTTAATTTCTATACAGGTGAGTGGAGGAGAAGATGGGGCACGTTATGGACCATCACTGATGCCTGGCGGTCTCCCAGAAGCATGGCCAGCTGTGAAACCTATATTCCAAGTAACCTTTTTTTAATATTTGTTTGATAAAAGAAAATAATTGTTTTTATTACATTTACGACTGACTCAGGACAATTCCTTCATAAATTTGGTCAACTTAACTAAGTTTGAGCACATTAAAACACCTTTTACATTATAAAAAATGTAATGCATACTTTTCTTATGTTTTCTAAAAGTATATAAATTTTTAACTTATTTTAGGCAATTTGTGCGAAAGTAAATGATGAGCCATGCTGTGACTGGGTAGGGGAAGATGGTGCTGGACACTTTGTAAAGATGGTACATAATGGCATTGAATATGGTGATATGCAACTTATCTGTGAAGCTTATCATTTATTGAAGTCAATCAGTAAGTGTTTAATCTTCATTTCTGATGTGCCATAGGTTTCTGTAATTTTCAAATGTATTTGTATTCCCAATGATGCCATTTACATATCCATCTAGTTTTTATGATACAAACTGTTAATCTGAATTATTCACAGAAATGTACTTATATTTTTTTAATTTATTTTTCAATGATATAGACTTCTATTTTTAGTATATAATCTATGAATAATTTATATTTTGACACCAACACAGGTATGGAACAAAGTGAAATAAGTAAAGTTTTTGGTGACTGGGGCAAAGGGGAATTAGATTCCTTCTTGATTGATATTACGTCTGACATCCTAAAATTCAAGGAACCCAATGGTATGTACATTCTGCTACTTGTATAAATTTTTTCCCTCAACCATTTTTTTTTATTTAATTACCACAAAGTGTATAATTTTTACTATTATGTAAAATGAAGGTGAAATAATAATTACTGTACACATTGAAATAAGACATTATAACAAATTTACTCTTCACAAACAGAGAACGCCATTTTGGCATCAGTCTCCTCAGTGTTCTTTTACTAGTATAGTATAACTATTTTGCCTTATTCCTTATAAATGTTTTGTCATGTTTAATCTGTGCAGGCGAGTACTTGTTACCTAAAATATGTGATGTTGCTGGACAAAAGGGCACTGGTAAGTGGACTGTAATCAGTGCCCTAGAGTATGGAATTCCAGTCACCCTAATTGGAGAAGCTGTATTTGCTCGTTGCCTCTCATCTCTTAAAGGTAATAATTGGTAGACCAAATATAATGATTGTTTTCAAGTATTAAAAGTATATAAGTTTTGTTCATTTTTATGCAGCTAACTAAAAATCCTTAAATAAAAGACAAATTTTATTATAAAAAAATTTAGTCTTTTATTATTACAACTATTAATACTGACATTTGTAATTCTTATAATTTCATAGTGACACTTTATACAATAATTCTTGGAAATCTAATAGTGTTACTTTTACATTACCTATTTTATATTACTGTATAATAATTACCTAACATAGGTCATAAACTAAAACATAAAAGTAAAGCTTTGAAATTATTGTAGTTAATTTATTTAAAAAGCAAAAGTAATGATTATAATATGTTGTAAAAAAAAGTGCAATGGTCCATTAAAATGTCTACAAAATACCACATTTAAACAATGTTTTGATATTAAAAACTTGGAAATACATGCAGTTCTTGGATTATGAATTTGCAGCATTTAGAACATTAGAAAATGTAAATTTATAAAAAATCCAACTATCCAAATATCTTGTAGTTTATCATTTAATATTGTTGTAACTCATGAAATAATCATTATGGAAATTGTTCATCCAGAAGAATTACATTTTTGTTAATCATTTATCTTACTTTACAGGTGAACGCATGAAAGCAAGCAAAATGTTGTCGAAGATTACTGTAAAATTCGAAGGCAACAAGAATGAATTTATTGAACATCTCCGACAAGCTCTTTATGCTAGTAAAGTAATTTCTTATGCTCAAGGATTTATGCTTTTGCGAGAAGCTGCTTCGGTAATTAGTTTAATTAAATTCTATTTGCTAAGTATAACTTCTGAATTGAGATTCTATTTTAAAAAGTATCATATCTATGTAGAAATAATTTATTGTCATCAACATAGTTCATGCCATAACCATGCAACAAGTTTTTTATGGACTAATAACATATTTCATTTTCATACTAGGTCAACAATTGGCATTTGAATTACGGCAGTATTGCTCTCATGTGGCGTGGCGGTTGTATCATTCGTAGTGCCTTTTTGGGCAACATCAAGGTAAAGAATACAGCTATTAATATTTTTATTTCAGTTGTTTATATGCTAATCTGTTCATTAATTATAAATGATATAAATGTTGAACGACTGTCAAAGTTCGAAAGGGGTTTTGCATATGTGAATTTAATAATGTCCTTTTAAAAAGTTGTGAGAGATTAATAGTGCAAACATGTTTTGTAATTATATACAAATTTTATAAAAGGTGCCTATGTTACTGCATGTATATCTTTTATTTAATGACGAAAAAAGTTAAAATATGTTATAAAGGATTTTATTGGCATAATTTAGTTGTTCATCATGTATCATTTAAAAAAGTTTGCCCTATTTTACATGTTATTGTTTCACATGTAAAATAGATAAAAAAAAAATATTGATTAAGACTCGTGATTTTTAATATTTTCTTTATAAATACCCACACAGGAAGCATTTACAAAGAATCCATCATTGAGTAATTTGCTGTTGGACCCATATTTCTCGAAGATTGTATCAGCTTCTCAGATGTCTCTTCGCCGTGTTGTGGCACAAGCCGCTTTATCAGGTGTACCTTCACCTACATTCTCTGCTGCATTGGCCTTCTTCGATGGCTATAGCTCTGAAATGCTGCCAGCTAATTTACTTCAGGTAATAATTTTTTAATGTTTTTCACATTTCCTATATACAACATATACCTATATGTAGTTTTTAACATATTTCTTGCTTTATACAGGCTCAACGTGACTACTTCGGTGCACATACTTATGAGCTTCTCTCCAAACCTGGTGAATTTGTTCACACCAATTGGACTGGTCATGGAGGAAATGTTTCAGCTTCAACATACAATAAATAAAAGTAATATACACAAGTATTTGTTCATGGCATTTATTTAATTTTGAGGTATTTTAAGGGTAAAGTTGTGTTTAACCTATCGGGATTTTATTTTAATTTTACCTTATTTTATGAAATGATAATACTTTTTTATTATTTGATATGTATAAATAATTTTTAAATTTATTGCAATATAGGGATATTATTGTGTATCAGAAAGAAATGATTTTTTTACCTTCTAAATATAACTTATTTCTAAGAAATGACGGTATAAAATCTGTCATTATTATGTATAAATTTTGCAAATTTATACTAGAAATATTTTTTTTAATTCTATAGGCCACATATAAAAGTTGTATTATTATGAAAAGTTTTTGTGATTACTTCTTGAATTTTTATGCTTGTTATAATGATTTATTCATTCCAATAATGGGACCAATTTATGTAAGGTGCAAAGCAATCATCATATTATAATGTAGTTTTGAATAAGAAAACTAAAATATTCACATACAAACAATTTTTCTTAGGCCATAAAAATTGTTTTAATAAATTTGATGGCCTATTTTTTATTTTTTATATTTACTACTGTTATTATTGTTGTTTTATAAGTATTTAACACTTTTTTTGGACATTGAATAAATACAATTTTAAAGACCTTTCTGTTTCTATTCCGCCTTTTACATTTACACAAATCATTACTTTCAAATGTTTACTTTGATTTCTAGTTTTAATCCTTTAAGCGCTTTAAAACCATATATAGTTTCTAACACTACCATTCGATTTTGGCTATGAATCCATATATACATTTGCGCGTAACCATTTATTTCATAATATAGTTGCTTAATTAAATGTTTATTGAAATTTCTCCAGGTCACTAAATAATTTATTTCAGTTAAAACCAATGTACTGTGATAAAAGTCTGAACAAATTGCTTTCTTACGTAAAAAGTACGCAGCTCGTGGTAGGGCAAAACAGTAGGCAATCGACGAACAGCTAACGACAGGCAGTTCAGCGCTCAAAGGGTTAACACAAATATAGGGTATATCATAATAACTATTTTGTTACACCTAAAAATAGCAGATAACTTCGAAATCTTTCTCAATATCGATATTAAAAATAGGTCGGCGGTTTTGACGTAAACATCTAATAAAGATACATGCCATACTTTTTAAATGTTAAAGTTAATTGCTTAGAGGTTAGAATTTGACACATTATGATGCGAATTTTTAGCACTTGAGGAATGGAAAATAGTCTGTTCTGCCGTGAAAGTGATGTGCGACAAGTTTTCCATTTTTTATTTTTTTCAGAAATTGAGCTTAATTAAAATCATAATAAAAACTTTTAATGTAATTATAATATCAATAAAATATATTAAAACGTTATATTTCATTTACCGAGCTTAATAATTTTGAATTACTACGAATTATCGATAAGTACATTTTCTTGCTCTTTTTGATTTCCTTGCTTTTACTATTCCGCTTTCAAATAAAAACTGATGGTTATAACCAAAAATTTTCCTGTTTTTTATATATTTAATAGCTAAAAATATGCGTTCTGGTGAGAATGTTTAAAATAAAGAAAATTACACTATAATATTTAATAACTAACATTAAAAACCAATTAATTTGTTTCATATCAATCTATATGTTGAGTGCCGCACGATTACATAAGAATGTGCTCATCAGTCCAGGCTTTCTTAGCAGCACTTTACTTATCACCGATAACCAGCATAGAATGCATCTTACTAGCACAGCCAAACAATAAAGATCAAAGATTACTGTTCCTTGATATAGTTACTAAAATTACTTGGGTAGAGAGTATGTCTCAAGGCTACAAACACGAAACGGTACGGTTGCAATATATTAATTACGTATTATTATTATCAAAAATGTCACCAATTACAATGAGATGAATGGTATAATTTGTGTTGTCCCAGTGAATCACCAAGTAAAACCCATTGATTATAACAAAACATTTATTAAAAAGTACGAATGTTCGCAAACTATTTTGCAGACAATATGAATTTGTTATAAAAATAAGTAATATATTTAGAACGGCAATCCCAATATTAATCAAATAACAATAGCAGACAAAACACCAAGTTAATTGATACAAAGATAAAAAAATGGATTCTGTTCGTAAACATTTTCATTAGTAAACATCACACGGTTTGTGCACGCGTTAAGCGATAATTTCAAAATTGTGATTAATTCTATCCCAAAAATACTGAGATTGCCCAAAATGGCATTTTATATTGACTGTTTGAGGACAAACGCTAACTAAAAAGATAATAATAATTAATGCTTAAGAATAAATAACGCCGTGACCTGCCATTAGGCAACTATTTAAGCATCTTGTGACGATCTTGTACAATATATATATAGAGTTGGTACAGTAATATGGTGACTATAAGGAACCACTATGTTAAATACTAAGAAATTGAAGACAATGAATTTAACATACATATAAAACATGTAACAATCACATCACAAACTCGTCGGTATAACGAGAGAAAATATTATCTCGTAATACGTAATTATAATTGTTAACATTTCCATTTTAATTTTAATTTTCATTTTAATTTAAGACAAAATGTATCCACAATGAACAAATATATTTAAAAGACAATTAATTCTTTTTTTTTTAATTAAAATGAAGATTTTTATCTCCTACAAATGTATTAAGTAATAAATCCGACAATGTGACGTTTTTTTTCGATAAATAAATAAATTAAAATATATAACTGAGTGTATATTCAAAGGCTTTTATTTTAATAAACGGAATGCTCTTTCTATAGGACTTTAAATGTTATTTTTACATATTACGATATTTTTTCATACTACGATATTCATTTAATGAAAATTTGTGAAAAGTTTTAAGCATATATAAGTGGGGTTTTATTACTATGGGTAAATTAATATTAAAACTTAAGTTAATACTTATTCTTATTATCTATTTGGGATCTTTTAGTGATGTTACACAGACATAATTAAGTAAATATAAAAGAGGCGATTGTGCATAAAAAACTGAATTTAAAAGCATCATTGGAAGTCTCGAATAAATAAAGAGAGCATAGTGTCGTGCAGACAATCAAATTTAAGTTGAACTGCCATCATACACACAAACACTAGCATTTAGTTTATACAACTTAAGGTTACCTCGCCATTCATAAGCATTTTCTCATTACTAAACTTACATTAGTCGCTAACTGTTGTCTACAAATGGACACCACTAGTATTGTTTCATTCACCACTGGTGTGGCTTTCGCCACATTTTCTTTAAAGGAAATTTTAATTAATTTTTCGTTAACTATTCAAAAAACCACATTCTCTTTTCAAAAGTCAACAGTTCGTCACATTCTGATGAATAATAAATATTATTTGAGAAGTGTAACATATTGCAATAAGTTGGAAATTAATCTATACACAGAATATAAAAAAATCTTAATAACCTTACTTCATATTTTTACCTTTGGCAAAGTGTGATGGTGTAATACTATAAAACATGTTGCAAATATGGAAAAACAAAACTAATTTTAGACATTAATAAATCAGCTGCAAAAATCAAAATTCACAACTTCGTTAGCGTCGCATTGTTTGTGTTAATGAAGTAATTTATTTGGAATAAAATATAAGGAATGTGACATATATCTCTTGACATGTTTGTATTTTGTAATCAAATGGAATTAATAAAATTACCAATAAATGTTACACTTGTAAAAATCTCTAAAAGGATTGAAAAGGTTTGGAAAGAGTGTCGTAAAAACTTTGGAATAATTGAGAGCCGTCACATATAGAGTGTCTTAATGATATTAGTTGATATTATTCATGCTTAGTGTCCGATAACTTGGACACGAGCGGAAAGCGCACTATTCGCAATTGGTTTGCGTAGTCGCAAACGATCCCATCTTTCAACGGTTGTATCTGTCGTACAAATATGCAACCATCGCTTTGTCCTGGAAAGTATATAGAGTGATTGTACAAAGAGTATGAAAATGCATATAACAACTTCAACTTCGTATTATAAACTACCACAAAAGGAATGTTTTTACAAACTATAAAAGATCACACATTCTTACCTAGTAGTACTCTCCGTATAACTTCCCCACTACTGAGATCGTACACGATGAGTCCACTCCGATCGCCCATAACTAACAGTGTATGTGTTAGAGGCAGCATCCGGCTCATATAGTTGAGGCCCTGTAACAAAACATTGGTTAAGACGACCATTTCATTCCAATTCGTAGTATTTGCACGCTGTAAACACTAGTAGATCAACGTAAATACAACCATGTAGTCCTGGACTATTAAGAAAAAGACTAAAGGAACTCTCGCCTGAAAGCGACTAGCCTGGGAAGGTCGACAAAAGAAAATTAGTTTTCGCCGCAACGTAATGAGTGTGTTCAGAACAGATACACTTCTGACATTCCCTTAAAAGCAGGATATCTTACGTACGTATCCACTCGACATCAAATGGGGCAATATAGATAGGGGTCAGGCGGAAGTAAGTAGCACATAGCAATTTAAATACACCTGGCTACTTGCCACCATAAACTGCAATCCCCCAGAATTGCTTTGTTCCGTTAGTCTTATATGTGACGCAGTAGTTATTCTAGATAAGCAGGCACCACCTTCTACGAATTCATTGGCATTCGGCAATGTGTCAGTTGAGGTCAATCAAGATCAACTGTTGGGCAATTACCGATAAAAATAATTGATTAGAGTTTAATGTAAAAAATGGACCACTCACTATGTGAATAGAGTTAAGCATGTGCCCTTGAAAGCGATCCCATATGCAGAGCCTCTCATCCGACCCTGCGGAAACCACGTACGAGGCGGTGTACGCGAGTGACGTTATCGCGCCGTCGTGCGCCTGCATACTGTACAAACAGGCGCCTGAAAACGAACAATAGGAATTATAAAAAAAATCACTTTCCACGGCAATTATGGGTGGGCAAAAAAGTAATCTTTTGTATATTTCTATATATTTTCTTTCCTAATAAAAAAATGATCAAATTATTATAAAAATTAATTATTACGTTTCCAATATTATGTATGTTTCATTTTGTCATATTTCTAGTATCTTTCGATAGACAATTTGGCAAATAAAAGATCATAGAAATGTATGATGCTGATGATATGATGCTCCATTTGCCAAAAAAGTTGAGAAATATGATAAAACCAGTGACTTTTATTTTATAAAAATACGGAACACAGATCTATTAGTTAACGATATTACTATAGTAAGTAAATATGGTATTTTCGGTTTTATTTTATACTTATTGTAGTAGTTAAAACAACAAATTACATTATTATAAAATCTGTCAAGTGATACATTCATGAGACTAAATGGCCAAGTAAGTGTCGGACTCGCACCACGAAGCGATCCGTGCCATAAAAGCTTACAAAATAACGTCTCTTGTAAATATTATTTTATGTTTATTATTTGTTGCTATAGTGGCAACAGATATGCACAATCTGTGAAAATTTTAACTTTCTACCTATCACGATTCATGAGATACAGCCCGCTGACGGACGGCGGAGTTTTAGTAATACTGTTCCTATCGTCACTCCTCAGGTACGGAACACAAAAAAAGAAGAATCTGTCAACATACCCGTGTGTAGATCCCAGACGCAGAGCAAGCCGTCCTGAGAACCGCTACCAGCTATTGTGGGCGTGGCGTGATCTATGAAGCAGGTAGTGATAGGACCGCAGTGACCATGGAGGGTGAACAGCAAGGTGAGTTCAGAACTCGAGAATACCTGCAATTTATCCAGATAGTATTCACTTATTATGAATATTATTGCTGTGGCAATGACCTACCCATTATACTTAAACTATATAATACCCAGTATACTTCTCGAACAAATGACGGCGGATGGGATGGTTAAGTTATAAACTTGTATTTTGTCACGGGATGTCACGAGATGTGGACAGCTGTGGACTGATATGTGTGTAGGGGTGGATGGGGAGGCCTAGTTATTTCTTTTAATTTCCTTATTTATTTACTATTGTGCCCCCACTGCGACGTAAAATATAGTTTAAAAAAGCATACGAAAATCGTTTAAATAGTTTGTAAACATAGGTTTTTTTTATAATATTTTTATTAAATCTCACCTTAACCACGTGGTCTTGGCCACCTGTGAGTATTCGACCGCCCTCAGTATGCATTTCAGTTACAGGCTGCTGATGGGGCCTGCAGTGTGCGATGCGGAAGCAGACAACTTCTGTTGTAAAGCAAGAACCTTGTACCGAAATGGAGAACCAACAAATATTTTCTCAGTCGTTAAGCATGATTTTTAATTTAATTTACACATTAACAACTTCAATATATAATGATACAATCAGAAACCAAAAGACAACTTAAGCGTAACATAAAAAACATAAGCGTCGACTTGAAGATATGCTTCTCTCCATCTGTTAAAAACGCATTATTATAACAATGTTCTTTTTGCGATGACACTATGAACAAAACTGTATGATTTGTATACAGTTAAAAAAACTAATGTTTTACCTTCACTGTCGCTGGTCTCAGTTTCGTAGTAGAAGTTGTTACGTTCACGCGTCTCGTCTCTCTGGTACGCGTGCGTTTTACCCGTCGAGTCAGCCGAACCGGTACGTTTATGAGCTACAGCATTTGAACAATTCCTTCAGTATATCATATTAAAATATTTCAAAAACACACCCATCAAAAACGATTACTAGAAAGTAGATAATAACATATAAACAATTTATTTAATTACAACAAAGAACATCAGGATCTTTAAAACAAATTAATATACTAAAATTATAAAACTAGCTGTTCAAGGATTGTGGGTATTACAGGGATACAAAAAAAATATTCAGGGACACGTATTAAACCTTTGATTAGCTGCCTTAATTTACGATTAAACTGATTTTTTCTCAACTTATGGTTAGAAAAATTTACAGTGCTTTTATATTTGTTTGTGCATTATAGTTAACATATTATTTCATATTTTTAAAACATTCCAATTCCTAACGTAGGTTGAGTGGACTGTTTTAGTTTGTTTAAGAAGTTCGAGGTGGACGATAATTGAACGTGGATTAAACTATTGTGCTAAGACCCACGAGAATGCTGGGCGCATTATACCCCAAGGACGGGACATCATTACAAACGGCTGGAGTTGTCGCGGTTATTTTTCGATCATAAATCCCGTTACACGTCCAAATGCAGAGGATGACCACCGAGGGGGTTTTAGTTTGTAAAAACCACTTGGTCTCAACTTCACCCTAGGAGGCGGACTATTATTTCGAAGAATTTCGGTAGAGGGATAAGTGAACTTACACCTCCGGTACGCCGTGCTGAATCGCCAGTCAACATGCGCGCCGGATGCGGTGTTGTACGCGTCTAGGCCCAGCAACGTGAGATGTCCTCCCAGGGACGCGGCGCACACGCGCCGCCCGCCGGCCAGCGCGCGAACCTGCGTGATCCCGCTCCATCCGCTTTTGCTTTCCACACCCCACCACAAGCACTGAAACAAATAGGATATCTCTATGGATAATAAAATATATAATAAATTATTTAAGAACGTCAATTGAGACGTATTTGTATATGTAATTTTTCGTGAAGTTCTCGTTAATTTTATGTCAGGACCAAGAGGCGCTGCGGCCTAACGTGTTAAACATTATTCAAACAATTTTCGTGGCGATAATTAGGAGGTAAAAACTATAAATTTTTATACATTTAAATACACAGAGATAACAAAACTATGCTAGGGAAAAATACATGCGATGTTTCTACGTGATATAGTATCACGTATCAACGTACGATATTTTGATTAAGTATTAGTTCACAATTAAACGGATGCCAGATGTGCACGCCTATGTTGCGTATGGCTACATCTGTTTGCGTTCTAAATTGATATCAGTTAAGCGTGTAGGCATTTATAGATATTTTAAATGAGAAGATTTGAAATTACCATTAATTTTCCGGAGCAAGCTTCCCAGAACTCAAGCCTTCCGTCCGCACATCCTATTATTATAAGATCGTTATAAAAGTCTATGCACCAAACTGGAGATTCACTGATCGCCCTTCGTTTACAGACTTCGGCAGGCACTGAACTTACATCACCACTAGTTCGTTTATTCACTTTATCTTGGTGGTGATTCCTTAAAATATTAGAATTTTCATTGTTCGAATTTGAAACTGAAACACTTCCATTGCAAGTATCACTTTCACTAATGTCACTTTTATTTACTAGGACATTGTTCGTATTGACATTCTCTTTAGTCTTCCTGCTACAGCGTTTGTTAACGCAGTAGAGGTCTCTGTAAGGGATTATATGCAAGGTTACAAAACTATGTCTATAATAACAGAAGTTTTTTACTGCTTTACTGTGTTTTAAAAAATAACGTAATGTAAATTACAAAATAACAATACTAAAATGCATTTAATTAATTAATTCTTTAGTATATCTTTTAACAGTCTATTTGAAAATATATTGTAAAAGCAAATTGGTAAGATCAATAAATAAATAGATGTTAAATACTTTTTAACCCTCAATAGCTCATTCCGTAATTCAAATGCAAAATGTACTGCATTCAATTAGGCCTTCATAGGCGTTTTTGAATGGTTAATTTAATTCTGACTCCGATTCCTAGAAGTTTTGAAAAAACCAGGCAAACTTAGGGACGCTCTTTTGAAGATTATTCATTGCAGATTTACACTTTTTACATTTTTTTTAATACTGAGCAGCGATAAATCTTGTGGAGTAAGGGTCAAATAAGTTTATATCAATTACGCACCTGTAGCATTTCGCGAAATTATATTTTGTAGTTTCTGCGGCGGATATATGCGGCGGTTGGTCTCGGCTATTAGCGCGAAAACGTAAGCCATTTAGGTGATCACTCAATCCCTTCCGTAGATGGTGAAGTTTCTAGTAATCCAACATAAGCCACCGCAATCAAAAATTATCGCTACATTTACAATATGACTTGGCGTATGCAACGTATTCGCCTGATTATAAAGGACTGTGTTGTAACAATGCTTAACGATATTAAGGATTTTGATAAACGATTTTTCGTTCAAAGCACACGTCACATTATTACATAAATGAAACTCAATTAGCCCCCTAGAAGCTTCTCGATGTATGGGTCATCTCTCTGCGTTTGAAGGGGTCATGGAATCTCCGTTCGAATCATAACCGCAGAACCTTTTTTATTTAATTTAATCAATTTTCATTTCGTCAATTAAAAAAACATTATAAAAATTTTTTTTTACACTAGGTTTACGGACACTTTCATGGATTCCTTTTCGAGGTCATATCAATTTCATACATTAATCTTTATATTTCCTTTTTTAGAAAAAGAAATGTAAAGCAAAATTGCCGAAAAGGAAAAAAAACTAAAAATTCGGACAAGCGTAAATATAGTGAAAATTTTTTAATAAACGTTGAGTAAAAATGACGTGTCCCAGAAAACAATGATGCAATATGTATTGCAAATTGATAGTTATTTTGTATAACGACAATTTCTTATTATACTGACAAAATACAGTTATTGAAAAAGTTAAAGTTTGAATTTAAATCGGAAGCTTATACTACATCGGGATATAAAATTGAATTAACTATCATTTAGTTGCAAGAGTTTATCAACTCTACGAGCAAATTTCTACAAACTACATAGTTACATGTTTAAATTTGTATGTAATTAGTACATAGTTGCTACTTACTATACTTGTAATCGGTTCTGTAGTCTTTGACGTTGGCCAACCTAGAAAAAAACCACTAAAATTAAATAAAAAAAATTAAATCATAAAACCAACACAAAACATAGTTGTTTTATTTACCTTCTACAATATCGTATGTTTTCTCTTTTGATAACTTGCACACGTTTATCTTATCGTAAAGCTCTTTCTCACAATTAAATATTCTGAAAAGTATTCATATATTAATAACCCATAATTATGAAAGTGAGACATCAAATACAATATTTCAAATAACAGATAATGAATCTTTGTTCTAACATTGGTTTGTTTTATTTTATTATTTAATTATCTTCATCATTGTCGTTAGTAATTAGAAAGATCAAATATTTAATAAAAAACTAATTTATAATAAGTTTTGATAACACTGACTTTATAAATTCACACATATTTTATTTAACACTTTCAAAACGATTTTTTAATTATTGAAGATAATAACAGAAGTGTTTTAGTAAATTGAGCAAATTGATAGAACTCAACAGCGATAGGAGTTAGTGGAACCACTTTGTTAACATTTTCCTATGATACTACAGTACTACGTAATATTGATGTACACCAGATTAAAACTGATTGATAACATTTAGTCTGGTAAAACATTTGAAAAATAAATATCCGGAAATGTTGTTACATACGCGTTGCGATCGATGTTGGTGATAAGTTCACCATTATGCGAGTTCCACACCTTGATGTCACCTTGGAGGCAAGAGCTAACGACAGTTTCGCCGTCCGACACCAGACATTCCACCTCTTGACTGTGGCCCGAAACTAACATTGGAACCGCTTCCATCACCAACTAAGTACAAATTCAATGTTCCATTAAAACATGCAAGTATTATATTTTTAAATTATTATACAACTTTAGTACACAGAGAGCTACATAATAATATTTATATATTATTATTTTCTGTCATTGAAAAATCTCCTGCACTATGGACAAACTTTTCACATAATTAAACTCTGTAATGTCTAGCGAAGCTAACATTATTTGAGGAGGCATCAGTACTGGTAGATATGAGTGTTGATCACATGACTCAATAGTGAGTGTATAACCGAATCCTTACTACCAGTTGAAGAGGTGGCAGAGTCACATAAAATATTAAATGCGGTCCTTCTAGTCCTTGAACCCTGGTAGTAATGACAAGAATTAAATCATTCCAAAAGAAGCCAAGGAGCTTTATCAATAGAAACCTCACTTCCCACTTTTCACAAATATAATGAGCAAACCTAAAAGACAAAAAAGGACCAAACACTACATTATGGTCACTGGCATTGGTGAGAAAATGTAGCCTAATGACATTATTTAATGTGTAGCTAATATGTTAGTATTGGGAGCTACAAAATATTTATCTCAATTATATAACTCTACTCACCTGTACAGCTGGTTGTTTTGCGATAATCTTTCTATACTCCTCATCCTCATTCCACGAAGCTCTCCATTCTGCATAATGTCTTGAACATATGCATCTGAAAATTAGTTTTTATATGAAAAATTATTAGTTATGATTTAAATTTTGAATTATATTTAATAAACAGTAAAGATTTGAATAATGAATAATAATAATAATGATAAAGGACATGATACATAATTGAATTTGTGGTACATATAGGAAGATTGTAAATAATATACTAGGGGGATAAATGACAATGAATTTCATCAACACTGTGGCTTGAAAGGTTTCTAAACTGTACATACAATAATATTTATCAATAATCATACAAATTATATTTATCAGGACCCACATTGGATGAAAGGCTTTAATTTGTCTACTCCTTTAGTTGCTCCCTAGGGCTTGTCCGCTTATCAGATGCACACATTTTCAAAATTCGGGGAAGAGAATAACTACCCAATATACAGCAGTTGTTTTTGTGATATTTGCGCATTAATCAATTAGTTTTTATATAGAAAACATGTAACAAGTAGTACAAACAAGTGCCTATTGCTGTTAAGCAAGCAAGGCACTACAATGATATTTATTACCAGAAATTATAATTATTTTACAGTTACCTGTACAAAACCACCATCATATAAGCAATGACAACAATGCTAATGGTACATAATATCGCGAGTAAAAGGATTTCCATCGGCGTTGTAGGATATATGGGCAGGTCAGTAGCTTTTCGCCATTGATCTGCTTGGTTCTTAGTCTCAATCAACTCGAAATCTGTTGAGAAAGTAACTTTAACAACTCCCTGACAACACAGTGCTAGTAAAAGATAAACAACGAAGATAACTTTGTAAGTTCGTTAACTATTTTAGATATTACATTGTCATCACATAGGCATTGCTTTATTATGATTAGAAACTATCACTATTCATTTATAATAATAGTTTTATGTACCAGGTATTATATCAATGGGATCCAAAGCAGCTGCTAAGGCTTGCCACCGGAGTGGCGGGGGCTCTTTTTCATCTGGATGGCGAAGACCTGCAGCCAGTTCAGGACTTACACGGTGACTCAAAAGTGTAGGTGGCAGTATCACTGCGAACCTCCCGGCTACGGTTTCATTGTACTGCGAGAGAATAGCCGACCAATGCGATGGCGACAATCTGCTTTATTTAAAGTGTATGTCAGTGTTGTTTAATAACATTTTTTAAATTAGCAGAATTAAAAAAAAAATGTATGATAATAGAGTATACACCGACATAAATTTAAATCATACTTCAAAATTATCAGTTAATGTAACAAAATAGCAGAACAATAAATTCATTTAAAGTACTTTTGATAATTGCCTTATTTAAAATGTGTTAACAAATTATTTATAATATGCTATGTCTTTTTATTTCACTAGTAACTAACTTCATGATTCAAGTTACAAGTAACTGTCAAACTGGATCAAACATGCATCCGACTATGTAAATAATTTATAATAAATCTTGTTTTTGTAACGTAAATTAAAAATAATAGCTGCAGAGATTACATAACCTGCGTAATACTGACCTAGACCATGGACGAGTGTGACGCGAGTGCTTCAAAAAGATTGTGTCATTTGTGTCAAAAGCTTGACTTGTGTGATCCACATCTATTATGGTAGAAAAAGACAGGGGATGTTGATCATTGTATGTCATGTGAACCGCTTGTTTTGATTGATTCCTTTCATAGTTGTGTTTTGTATTGTCATAGTCCTTCTCGGTTGTGATGAAATAATCTACGATTCCAGAATTGTACACAATCATTGATATCCACACAAGCATCCACACCATAAATGCTCGTTGGAAGAAACGTGTCCGTGCCCACATATTCACAAGACGAATCCTCTTTGGCAGTTTATTATCATTGTTACTTGGACTCAAATTCCTTTTGGCAACAACGTCAGTAGGACTGTGGTGTGATAACCCATTTAATCTAGGATTTGATATCGATTTCTTCATTCTTTGTGGTATTGAGTTACTCTCTTCTATGTATCCCTTATTAAATCGCCAGTTCAAAGCATTATTGGCTATAAAATATTCCTTTAAATGCATCTTGTTATTTCTGTCAGGAAAATATTCCATTCGACGCACGTCAATGCCGAGGATTGTAGCGAAAAACATCATTTGAATGAAGTAATCCGAAATAAGACTCACAATCATGAATATAGAGAACTCTTGTATAAATGGGACAAATGTAAAAAAACTAACAGTAAGTATTGTAATTTCCGTCAATAAATTTTTTGTAATCGACCATCCATCTTTACTCAGACCTTGTGCAAGACGAATCTTAACATCAAGCCACGAGTCAGTTGATGTTACACTTTTTGTTAAAACAAGGATATTTTCTAGACCAACGATTATGACTAAATATGGAAAAATTTCTTTGCCTTGTAGACTGAGAGAAAAACCAAAGTAAAAGCAAACACCCATTGACATGGACAGGCTGCCTGCTATTGTTACTACAGCACAAGCAGCTAACCAAAACTTTGATCTAATAAATTCTATTTTTCTTACTGAGAAATAGACATAAAGAAATAATCCAAAAAACGTTATTACTAAAGGCACAAGTTCATGGTAATTAAATTGTCCAGGATAGTAAATAAGAGTTACTTCATCAGTCCATGTATGTGGTGTTTCTTGGTAAAGAGGATATAATTCTCTAAGTTTCCTTATGAGGGAGTTTATAAATCTGAAAAAAAAAAAGAAAAGCGTTTTCTTGATTAGTGTGCTAATACATGATTTTATTCATAATTTCTATTCCATAGAAATAATGTTTATAATTCAAGAATTTTAGGAATATCTACCTTATTCAAGAACAATATTGTTATTCATACCTTTCATTTGCTTCTTGATAAAAAATTGTAATAGCAAACTGCAAGACGCGAGGGCGAGCCCTCAGTGGATACCGCTTGAGTCCAGTGTCACGAAGATGCATTCCGAAAGCCATTTCAGCAATAGATGCTTTGCCTTTTTGAAGGTTCTGTAATTACAGAAAAGATCAATAATTATAATAAATCATCTTCCCATAAAATTGTCTCCCACCATAGACAATAGATATTTCTTTAAGTCACAGATAGGAATAACCATGTAATTACTAATACATGTTGCAACAACTAGTTAACTAAATAACCTATAAAAAATAATGAATGAGTTGTTCAAAGGTATGAAAGGGTAATGTCATTGTCTTTTATAATATTACTCCATCAAAAACCTAACTGTAGATTTGGTACATATTGGTATTAACCTCCTACGATTCCCCATTGAGTTTTTAAAACTGACCTGATAGTTATAAACGGTACCGACAATGTTAGCATCGAGTGAAAATGACTGTAAGTTTTGCTGCCACAAATTTGCTGGAGAAAGTAGTAAACAACTGTATTCAGGTAATACTCGTTCCACACTGGCTTTGCTCTCGTGCCGTTTTATACCTTCAATCTGATAGCAATACTGTAAGAGTGACTTCTTTCTGTGAAATTATTTATATGTTATTAATAAAAAAACAAAAGTAAATTTTAGTTTCCAGCTTTAAGTTAAAACTATAATCTATAAAATATTTTTATATATCTGCTTGCTAGTCGCACAGTCATAAATAAAGTGCAAAATCAAATTTTCGCCCAGCAGTACTTCACAAAATTGACCTTTGATGTAATAAAATGTATAAATATTTTGGTAATTGTGTTAAGAGTAGTAAGAAATAGTAACCTTATTATTTCTACACGATAATATTTATTGCCCCATATGGGTAAGTAGGTATGGTACTTGTCAAATAGACAAATTATTATACAGTTAATGACAATCTTGTCTATAAATATACCAGTTAATAAAAAATATTTGACAAAAGAATGGTGGTGGTGGTGATTTGTTTATTTTCTTATGTGAAATTAATTATAAATAAAATGACCTATAAATTAATTTTATAATAATTATTTTGCCTCATAAATTTTCAAAAATTACATAAAAATTTAGGTTTTTACACTTAGGAAAACAGTTGCACTATGCCAATAATTTTAAAACAATATCTGTATTTCTGTAAATATTCGCAAAGCATTAAACAACACTTACAATTATACTTATGTATATCATGACTAATTTATAGTTATAAAACTCGAATATTAATGCAAAGCTACAAAATATTTAAATAGATGTGTAAAGCTTTCTTTAGTACTTGCGTTTTACACAGTAACTAATCAATGTAGTATATTAAGCATTATTTAAAAAAACAATAATACTTACGTCTCAATATCTTCATGGTTACGAATTGTTTCTAATAACCGAAAAACTTCTTGCAATGGGCCTCTAAATGCATCCCACATTCTTAAATTACTATTCCAAGGGGATACTCCTACAAAGTTAGTGATGTATTTTTTAATGTAGGAACAAATTAATTAAAACCAATACAATTGTTCTCCCAATTTTCAGAACATGAATTACCTGTTTTTAATATGATTTGATGTACATAAAATAATGGTTTATCTTTTATCCAAATATATGGTAGTTTTTGTGTTTCATTATATACATTATCCATTTTTAAAAAATCTGTAAAAAGTTATAAATAACTATTCATCCATTATTTCATTATGAAAAGCTTGAGCAATATTTACCTTGATGTAAACAACTATTGATTTTGCAGTCGGTAAGAGTTTGATCATTTTGATTTAGTGGCAAATTAAGCACTGTGGGTATGTTACCAGGCAAAGGCACATTCAATAATGGAAAGCTGTAACCAAAAACAATAAATAAACCATCGTATGAGACAGATATTTACGTATAATAACCAATATTGAAGAATTATAAACGCAACTTACCAACACAATAAGACCACAGATAGTGCTATTGTTATTGCAGTAAAGGGATAAGATGAACAGAACAAACCGTATGTATAATATATTTGTGCAACTCTTTCTGGTAGAGTCGCTCCTGCCATTGTTATTTACACTGTTTTAAAATTTCTTAAACTGCGTGATTCATTAGAGGATTTCATGAATACATAGCACTCAAGTCCACAACGTATGCACAGAAACAAACACTTATTTGAAGTATTTTTCACTGATACTATAGACAACACGGTTTCGAATATGTCCTGAACTATAATCCATAATGAATTTAGTATTAAACATCATACTAACACATACCGCTACATGCACTATGCACTATTACATCAGTCACCAGACCAACCACGCAATGTTGACAAGATTCAACTGACATTTCATTAAAGTGATAGTATAGATTATAGAAATTACAAAAAATACTTTAGTATATCTATTACAGCAATGATACAATTAATAACGATATATATACACACATCAAAAAAGTCTAAGCAAAACATACAAATTTCAATTTTACAATGTGTTTTCGCATTAAATCCTTAGTATTTTCTTATATATGTTTTTTTAATGCTTTTTTGATATTAAACAACAATTGTTTTTTTTTAATAATCTTAATTAACAATAATAGCGAATAAGTAGTATGTAGTACGAAGTAAGGTGCCTAATCAAGTAAACTTAAACTAAAATTAAATGGTTGTACAAAAATTGCATAAATTAATACAGTGTGGCCTACTCTGTTATTGAGAACATGCTGGCACCGATTATTCATAGAATCGATGAGACTATTAATGTTATCCTGCGGCAATTGCTCCCATTGAAATTAATTTTAATAAGTCCATTAGTTGTTGGGTTGTTGTCACTCCATCCAAATCCTTTAAAAACACGTCTCTGGAGCATGTCCCATGCATGCTCGATGGGATTGAGGTCAGGTGATTGTGCAGACCAAGGCAATACCAGGATGGTTTCCCTTGCTAAGTACTCCCGTGTGTGCATGCGTGCAGCTGTATGCGAGCGCGCATTGTCATGCATCAATGTAAAATCGGAGCCAAGCGTTTGTGCGAATAGACGGACATAAGGCCATAGAACATTAACGTATAAGCCTTAACGTATGCTTCTTATTATTTGCCGGTCACATTTCAATGCACAGTCGGTACACGCAAAAATCACAGATTTCCTGGTACACTATATAAAACAATCTAATTTACCCATTTGACTATGATTTTTATGAGCACTTGTACAACTTATATATTTAAAAGAACACTCGCATATTTATTCCACACGGGTATAGAAATTTAGGTAAGTTTTCGTCTAAATAAACTGTAAAACTAGATTTTTTCAAATACACACTAACATATAGAAATAACACTTAATTATTAACGAAAATTACCACACAGTATTAAATGTATGATCGAGACCGGTAGAAATCCGACCCTTATTCTGGTAATCAGACATATATAAAAATGTAAATTGTCCACCTCACCATGAAATAACATCTACTCCAGGCAACTCAGCGCATCAATCAGACTATCTCAACAAAGCCTCTAAAAAAACACCAATATCATCAGCTTGTGGCAGTCCACCGCTGTACATACGCCTTCCCTAATGCTATCCACCACGCGATCCTCGCCTTTCCTCTTCCGCCGCTCCTTGCCGTCATAACCAAATCGTCGGTCCATCTGGTGATAGGGTGCCCTAAGTCACCCTCGTCCTATGCACGGTCTTTTCCTTAATACTTTTCTCCTCATCTGTCATCGGTGACTTGACAAATGAGGCCGGGCCACTGCCATATTAAGGCCTATGTCGACCACTTTTATTCTCCGTCGAATTTCTTCTTTTCGGTTCTATCTTAACCTTTAGAGAACTGTCAATTATTGCTCTTCCTATCGCACATTGAGTGACTTTAACTCGGTGGACTAGCCCAGCGGTCAGAGTCCATGTTTCCGCTCCTTAGGTGATTGCAGGGAGGACACACTGGTTAAAGACTTCAGTTTTCAGGCATCGAGGAATTTGCGAGGTAGGTATGTGCCGGAGCCTCTTAAAAGCTGCGCAGCTTGTCCGAGGTAGACAGTCTTCAATGACTTCAATTACCGCATCTCCGATTTTCCATCCCTTAAGTGTATCCAAAATTTATTATTTTAGTTTCTTAAAAGATTCGGCAAAATCATTTTCATGTTTTCTTTTCCGAAAAGTGATATTTGTTCCACCAGTCTTATTTAGGTTCGGGTTTGAAGAAGATGGTTTATTCTTTGAACGCAGCATTATTTAACGACGATTCTACTTTAAAATTAATCTTTGTCACTAATTAATATTACAAAAAGTAATTATTGTACATAACTTTGAACTTTGTGTTTTTAAAGATAGGAGCGAGATGGTTTATATTGGTTATATTGGATAAAATGGTACACTTTTTTTAACTCCAAGTCACACGTCTTCTCACAACGACAACCGTAAACATTTTTTTTAATAAACATTTAATTTATATATAAGTATACTATGTTTAGTTTAACGAATGATCATTAGATGAACTTGCCACAAAATTTAAAGAATTTATCATCGTAATACCACTTAAAAAATTAAGTACATCAAAAAGACAACACGGCATTCGTTGACTGTTAGCGGTATGAACCGATTGGTATACTTAGATAAATTTCTACCCAAAGGTTGTCTGGCTAAGATCGCTGCTTAAAGATAAGACCACCTTTTGTGAAAATTCTGATGTACTTCTTTTTTTGTAACTGCATGATAGTGAACAATAAAGTATATTTGTATTTGTATTTAATGCTTTCTCACACCAAGCTCCTCATGCAAGATCTTTTGAATGGTTGTCCCTGAACTGCCTATTAACGCCTCTATCTCCTGTTATGTCACATGACGACCTTCGAGTATCAGTTGTCTCAAAGCAACTATGTTTTCTTCAGCAAACGCGGATTTTGGTCATCCTTCACATGCATGGTATAATATATTTTTATTTCTAAACAATCAGTGTTCCAGACCCTTGATGGTCTCTTATCCGTTTTCATTTGGCAACTCAGCGTCTCCGCTGAGAATGTTATCAATGCAAATGGGTACGCGCTTCGTAAGTAAACCATAACAGCTATCTTTCGTATCAAAAATTAATAAACTAATAAACAAACCTTGTTTTAATTAAAACAAGCGTAAAAAAATCTACATCTACAGCCGTTAGTAACAGAAAAGATATCAACAACTTTAATGAAACTCCTACAGAAATGTAAAATCGTTTAAACCATTTTAAGTTTAGACAAATTAGTACTTAGCGAGGGACGTCTTTTGGAACAACACTTGAGTGTAATATTAAAATCCAAACTGTTTGGTGAGAATAAGCCAAGACTGGGAAGACGCGGCGAGTGGCGTCTTATCGCGAATGTTTCTCTGCGGAAACGCCGCGGCCACTCGTAATCGCCAAAAGCTAAAGAAATCATGGAGTAGCCATATCATTAATTCAATATTTATGTTTTTTACTTTAGTTTTCGTTAATAATAGTATTAAATATTTCGAGGCAGTTCTAAACGCTTTGAGTTTAATGCATCTTCGACAATCGAATAGTTTCACCGTTACAATCGTTCACAGAGCGACATTGGAGCGCACTAATGCTCCAACGGATACCCGGTATTGTTTACATTTCCCACGAAGTAATATTACATTTTCAACGTAATCATAATATTTATAGAAAGATAGGCAACAAAGTTGTCTACTATAAGCATGTGTTGTGTACATCGGTAACAATATAAACTATTTGATTTAATAAATATTTTAATACTCCTCTTCGATATACAATTGGTATGCTTATATTTGCCTTTAAGTACACTAACGAGCACAGTTTGAGCAAATGGCAAGTCAACACTGATAAATAACCATTTAGAATTAAATTGATTATGTAATATTCTATAGCAGCTCCACAGCAATTTCTATTTTTGCCACTCAGTTTTTAACAGCGTTAATAACGGTGGAATTAAAGCGCAAGAGGCCGCCGAGGACGATTTAATTAAACCTTAACGAAGATCCCTCACCCCCACCCACCAGCTTTACCTGTTCACTGTTGCGTTTCTACTTTTGTGTCTCTTTATAGTAATGTTTTACAAAAGGCGAAATTGCTAAATAAATGCTTTAGATGATTTTAATAAAATTTTGATTAATATTAGTAATATATAATTCATTTCAATATGTAGATTAATATATTAATTTTATTTAATAATGTAACTACTCATATCAATTAATTAGCTAGAAATTCATCTATTCTCAGGACAGTATAATAAAATAATTAAAATAAGCATATCATTACAACAAAAATATTGTATTGTATTATAATATATATGAATGAATTATAATAATACTACCAATGGGCGATTTCTGCTTATATTTTTTTGATTTCTTACCGTTCAGAACAAGTTGAATATAATGATATAGGGCATCACATTCAGTTTTATGTGAAATTTTATTGGATTACATTTGTAAAATCACTTTATTTTAACACATTTTTACTATGATGGCATGAATAGTGTGACTCGTGAACGGTCGGCGTGATACATAATTGCTTAGAGTTGACGCCGGTCCGCATCACTGATAGCCAGTGCGTGATCCCCCGTGATTTACGGCCTCTCAACCCGCTAATGTGCACACAGCCTCACCACAAGATGCGGAACCGTACCTACAAGCGCAGCTCTATACGACATTAGCCGTTGTTTGCGACAACATTGTGTTAAACATGTATTTCGTTCGGAAATAACGTCTTTATTATTACCCCTCTACTAGATGTGATAATTAAATGTGATTTTAATTGAAACAATATAAACATCACTTATTATAAGTGTAAAACTTATTATAACATTAAAATATTAAAACACCATATAATAAGGGACGAGAATATAATGAAATATTAAAAGCGTAACATTTCGTTTGTCTAAAGATGTTAAAAAAATTGATTCAACGTTTTCATTAAGGTGGGACTCGTTCATTTGCAAAATGATAAATATGGCATAAATTATTTCATTTAATATTCAATTTCATTCTTTCGCCGCTGCTTCTGATATTACAAGAGAGCAGATACTTCACAGCCGACACCCTTGATATTTTTTCCCGTTGTAACGATACTGTTTGCCTCCAGACTCTTAATTTTGAGTTTAAACATAGGGGAGATTTGTTCAAAAGAACACTTGACAAATCCAACGCTTGCACCTGAGGTTTATAATTCGCTAATGTATTGCTACTTAAATGTTACATTTATAACGTACAATAAAATAACTTTACAATGTGTATTGTAAATGATGACAAAAAAAGCATTATTTTATTTATTTTAGACTTTAAATGCTTGCCTAATTACGATAATAATGCTTCACTATATCAAACACCATAATATTAATTATATAAAACAAGACAAGTATCAATTGTGCTTTTTCTCCACGCTGTAAGACACCGTAAGCTTTAAGTAGTCATAGCGCAGTAATTTCTTAATAAGTTTGATAAGTTCTTTTGCTAACACAATTATAATATAAGAAGTAGTTATTATAACAGCTTCAACATTAACTTTTTCCATGGAACAAAATTTTCTTTATACCGACGCTATTTATTCGTTCTTTCGGAAACAAATAATCAGCACTCTTTAGTAACTACATCTCACCTACGGTATTGCGTATTTATTTAATATTTTCGTAGGCACATACTTTGCCATCGTGATTCACGAAGTGAACATATAATTTAGCAATGTTTGGAAGTTCGGTCAAAAATTACGTAAAAAAAATATAAACGTATACGTTGCTGCAAAAATTCTTTTGTGAAATTTACTGTTATTGCTTCCGTCGATATAAACTGTATGTATAAAGCTCTAACATTCATTAGGTTGAAATATTTTAACGGGACATTCAGATTTTTGTCAATGATAATTTATGACATCAATGTAACTCATTTTATAATTTCAATAACCCAAAAATACTTTTTAATAAAATGCATGATAAGTGCTTTAATACGTAAGTTATTTAGTAGTAAATAATTTTGAACACGTTTACCATACGATAAAACAGCTTTTCCCAATTTCGAGCTTAATAAAAGCTTTCATAAGATCTTTAAGACTATAGCGTCAACAACGGATAGTTTCGGAAATTTACGACATGTTATATTATAATTAAGTGTCGCGAGGCTGTAGTAAACTTAGGCTTAATAGATCAGGGCGGATGCCGATCGTAGCCACGGAAAAGCTTAACAGGGGAAGGACGCCCTTTGCCGCTGCGGGATTTCGCAAGCAGCTAGCCATTTACTTAATAATAATATTTTTATAAACAATAAATTTGATAAGACTAACGTAAAAATTGTATATTTGTATCAAATTATACATCTTTATCGGTATGTAATCTTTCGGTACATTGAATGCGTATTCTAATCTTTGTAAAGTTACATTTTAATGTGTAATTTTTTATTATTTAATTTACTATACCCGATTGTGGATTTGAGAAATGAATTTAAAAACCTTTTAATAAACTTCTATCTTAAACAATTTAACGTTTATCTCATAGTTTCAATACATATTAAAAAATTACTAATTTGTTGAAATTTATTTACAAATTATAACATTTTACTTTTAAAAATAGTAGCGATTGTAAAATTACTGCGATAATGTTACGCCGTCCTCTCGTCAGTTTTAATAAAATTTGAAAAGTTCTTGCCGCCGTGCCGGGAAAAAATGAGATTAAATATGTTTTGTTCAAGAGCAAGACATTAAAGCGATGTTAAGGGCGTGATAATAAGGGCGTTGATAAGCGTTTATTAGCCTAGCGGCCCCGGGCCGGTGGGTTCAATAACAGCAGCGGCCGTTATCTGGAGGGAGCTAAATCATTTTTACGTGGTTAAGAGACACGATTCCTTTAAGAAAAAAGCAGCATAACGACGCTTATTCGGCTTTTAAATTGCTTGCTTTGGGGGCAATCGAGGAAGAACTCTTTTGTTTTTTAACTTACAATACGAATTTACGAAGTTTTCGTTACAGTGAAATTATGATTGTGTAAACATTATAATTACTTTTTAATCTATTAACTTTTAAACAACGCTGATTTTTAAATAATTTACATAAAAATAGGAATTACCGAAAACAAAATAACAACCATCTGAGTGTTAGAGGAGAGCTTTAAATCGGGGAAAGTTGAAGATGTAGGGGGAGGTAGGAGTGTTAAGTTGTGGGGCAAATCCCAAATCCCGACCGATGCGGTCACAGGTGTGTTCTGCGGGCCGGCTTAGCGCCCCGAACCGCACTATTGATGCCCAAGCCTAGAACAATGTATACCGATGATTTACACGCTGCATCGATGGGGCCCGCCAGTCGACAAAGAGGGGATATGAATACAATTTATGGTGTATTCGATTTTCCCGATGATCAAATAAAAATATTAATAACTTATATAACTTCATTCCAAGATAATATTAAAAAACTTTCCCTTGTTACATTTAGGCACATAACACAAAATAAATCCAATATAAATTTTTAAACATCGAGTTTATTGAGTAACAAATATTTCAAATGATAATATGTGACCAAGGAAGGATTAAGTATGTATCTAAATATGAAATATATTTATTAATTATCTTAGCGAAAAATAAGCGTGTGAAGATATTCTACGTTGCACTTATGAAAGTAATAGCAATTTAATACAGAAATTTTGTCATCCCTCTACAGCTATATTAATATCAATCCATCTCTACGCGGATTAAAGCTCGGTGGGGTCGTGAAACATGTCGGGCGCAATTAGTGATCTAAAATTTCAATTTGATTGCTGTAATTGCACCTCTTTACAGGAGTAGCGCCGCCACAGTTGTTATTAAGCGTTTCTAATTTAATATAATTTGCATAAACGTGACCTGCGGATCTGCGGAACAGGCAAAACATACAGGCAGATTTTTCTATTAATTACACTGCAAGGGAAGGATACAGAAACAATAAGAATACTATAACATTTGACACTGATATGTACAGTAACTGGTAAAGTTTCTGTAAATTTCAGTGTTAAATATTTTCTCAATATTAAATAAACTGATCAAAACGCCAGCTTAATTCTCACTAGGTAAATTTTTCGGCAGTAACATTTGGTAACAGAAATTTTTTTACCAATAGCAAAATATCTGTAGGGACTGGCGTATCATTAATGGATGGTGCATTAATTTGAGTAGTGTTAAGGTTTTTTCCAACCCACATTGATTGCTGCCACCTTCAATATCAATTTGCCGTCATGACGACGTTGCTGTGTTCCGGCAGTTATACCTGAGAACCTAAATATTCTAAGGAAACAAGCTTCTCCATCTACGAAATGTCACATAACATTGTCAAATTGAGTTCCTTTGATATGCCTATTTCTGATAAAAATAATGTTACCGAATAAAAGTTATTACACCTTGCGTTCATATTTGACGCATTAATATTTTCCCTTCTGTCTGTGTCGTTGTACCTGAAACTGCTGGCGATCGTAGTGATGTAAGGTTTAGACAAATGTTAGTTAGCTTGGTGTTTCCTATCAAATTAATTGCGAAAACGTAGGTGGACTGGCGGGCGGCGGTGCGCGGCGGGGGGCAGGGGGGGGTTGGAGCGGGGAGGCCCGCACACCCCTGTCACAGATACAAATCGTGCGGATTTACGCTCACTCCAGCCCCACTGGAATTTATCCGAAGCTTCTATTTACGTATCCTTTTATTTGTTTCGCTCCTATTAGTCCCGATACAGAATTTTTATGTTTGCATGTCCCCGGCGCCTGCCCTCGTAAAGCGGCGACTTGTGAACGCTTTAGAGCGACGATAACACAATTTTCACGCTAGCGATCGCTGTTTATAGGATTACAGAGCAATAACTTATCGCCTGAAACTCTAGTAAATATTTTCGTTTGCATTTGCACGGCTCACCGTGACTAATTATGGCCGTTTGTTGTTCTGTATCCAGGTGCGTTGACAGTGTAATCCTATTGAAGCCGAGTCAGGTAATGAGTCGTAGTCAGGTTACGTTTACAGCTCTCTGCGAGGACCACCGCTGATATGATACCAAATACAAACACCACATCAAATTGTCTGTCTCTGCTGTATAAAGAGCGCTATTGAAACCGCGAATATGTTAGATGGGCCGATATTTTTAGATAACAATGTATAAATAATTTTATTACAAAATTTGTTGATTCCGGAGGTAATGTGCAATGTAGGTAATGATAGCATATTACTATTTATATATATCGCACTAAAGGGAGAGAATCAACGTGAATCCGCCGAGCAAACATTTAAATTAATGTAATAAAGAGGCGTGAAATGCATGGATTTCGTAGATCAGGGGATTAGCGCGGTTGAAATGTACACTCGCTTAGATTTTATCGTGCTTTAAGGCTTCAACGGTCTTACACATTAGTAACGTTATGGTTTACTTTTTATTTATTTGTAATTCTTATTACGATCTTTAAGTTACTTAAAATTCGAAAGTTTTATCAAATTTTTTGGGGCACTAAGAAGAAAGAAGTTTATATATATTATTTCAATTATGATTATTGTGGTATACTAAGTGATGAATTGGAATACTCTGATATAATATGAATCACACCTTTATATTTTAAAATTTTCCTCGTGTGCCCGGCTTATTCTGAAAGCGTATGTGGAAATAAAACAATATAAATTTTGTTTCAGTTGAAAAAAATTGTCAAACATAAACTGCAGATACATTTTAGCGTTGACAAAATTCATTTCAAATCTTAAAAAGAATTTAGTTGTAATCGGCAAAACAATTTTATTAGCCTTTGTGTTTAAGTGTTAATGACATTTTCTGGCATTATTTTCTTTTCTAGGCCCACATTTTGTGCTTGGTTAACATTAAAAATGCTCCCGGTAGTTGATATTAAGGACCGTTTATGTATAATTTGTATGTAAAGTAATAAAATCTACGCTACAAAATCTAATGAAGAGCCACTTTAAGTATAACTTATTAGTATCCTAATTTTAATTCTTACTAGAATTGTAATGTTCGTTTAGTGATGGGATGGAAATCGTCTAATTACGTTCGTGTCGGCATAAATCGAGCCGCTGTCGGCACGGCTTAACTACCGGTTAAGCCAACCGCCCGATAATGGGGTTAACATGTCCACACCGCTTAAAACTCTCCTTTCGTATTATTTTATTCTGGTTCGTATCCCCTTTATTACATAGTTATAGTTTTATATATCCTATTTAATTACCTATGTAATTTATAGATACTGTTAATTTTCTATTGTTTTAGCTTAAGATCCATTAGCGCACGCGATTTACATAAAATATAACTAAATTTATGTTCCCACTACTAAGCCTCTGCTCTTTGTGACACTAAGATAGAAAATAGAAAAAAAATGGATAGAGAAAACCTTTGTCTATGTGGTGTAGAGGGTATAACGCTTGGCTTTTAAAACGGCGGTCCCAGTTTAAATGTCCCAGTCACAATAGTAGTGGAGTCAGGACAGTAGAAGGCTTTTTCTAATCCGCTTGGCTAGTAAGTACCCTAAAAAACAATTTGCCACTATAATAAATAAAAAAACTATAATAAAAAGAATTTTATGATATTAACATTGATAATTAAAGAATGTTCTCTTATATTATACTTTATTATGCATAACTCCTGCTACAGACATGTAAATGTTGAAAAAAGTACTTAAAAAAATTTCAAAACATTATACCTTCGTGAATTGTTTTATTACATTTTCCAATGCTGAAGTAACAACGTATATTTCCAATGAACTGGTAAATATAGATATCATTGTTATTATTAATATACTTGATGTAAATATATATATACTATTATTATTAATATATGTGGTGAGCAGGTAACACATGTCGCAATGTCGCGGCGACTCCGCGCGTAACGAGCACTTCCATTATTATCAAAGTTTGACGCCGTCGTACGACCCATATACGTGATCAAGTAAAAATATTAAATCCTACATCAACAGAACATTTTCACCAAGTACGAATATTAAAATAACAAAATTAAATTCGGGAGATTTTAGTAATATAGGGGAAATCCAAACAGAAAATAATACTCACATTTGTATCTATATATATATATTTGTGTATATATATGTGTTTATTTATATATATATATATA
>DWQX01000461.1:0-42614 GCA_018245475.1 Pharmacophagus antenor | reverse complement strand
ATTTTATGTTACATATCAAGTTCCCTATTTAATAAGGTAAATAAATAATTTGTAGAGCACTAACTTTTGGAGTTTTACTCAATATTGTATTTTTTTCAAGGTGGTCTCAAACTTTTGGCCGGCAGTGTAGGTCAACAATTTGTTCAGGTCAAATTTCGGGTTGTGAAAAGAAAAATAAACATGTGTAAAAATATTTAAAAAATAAATATATTATGTAATGCTATATAATAAGTTCTCATAACCTCATCACCCTATTATCAAAAACAGCAAGAATACCTGAACATTTAATTTGCTAATAATTCCAACGGGTTTAAATTGTATTCTTAGTGGAACCTTATGATAGGGCATTATGTTGCACTTGTTTGGGATGACTTTTAATGAGGACAGTGCATTCTGTACGTCTAAAGCAATCTGCTCTTCAATCTTATCATCCTTGTAAGAACGCAGCATATCACCTCTGTAAATAAAAAAAAAACTACATTAAAATATTTGAAAGGGCCGTGATTATCATATTTCCTAGTATATGTTTACAATTTGGAATATTTCTATCTTAACGATATTTTTGACAGTAAAAAATCAACTATTTTGAAAGATCTTAAGTTTTTATTCTTCATAAGTTATTCTTTTGATACTGGTGATAGGCTGGACGATGTATAATTAAAAATAATTTCTTAAAAATATTTACAATCCAAAATGTTTCCATGCCTTATTCCTTATGCGTATAGGATTTCATAGATTTTGTAACATTAGTTTAATATTTTTAAGTCATTGTAAAACGAGCAATGTTGATAGTTTAAGTCGTCTGAGAGATTCATAACTTCCTGACGTCTAAATCAATGAAGATTAATATTTTTTTTGTTTGAATATTAATTCGGGTGAAAGTATAATTTGTCATAGCGAAAAAATATTTGACTGTTCGCCGATGAGTATTTTTCCAGGCTTTTTTAAGAAGGACAATTGTATCTGTAGGTAATTTTTAAAATTTCAATTTAAATTCTTGAAAATCGACATAAAAGATATTATTCTTCATAATACTGAATACGAGATAAAAAACTGATAATAAATATGTAATTTAACATTATTTGTTTTGTGTTCAGCATCTAAAACTATTCGATGGAATTTTTTTTCTTATAAAATAACACAAAATATTTAGACGCTTATCGATAGCGTGCTAAAATGTCACTAATTTTAATATATTAAGACTAACTGTGGTTTTGCACAGGTTTCAAATGATTAATCATCAGACCTTCCTGAACCAGGATCCGATTCTTGAGCATTCCCTTTGAAATTCAAACAGATGCTTGTTGTTTCAGACTCATTAGTATCACCCGATATTGAATAGGTATCTTTGAACGAAAAGCCAGCGTTGATCGCTACTTTACTGTGATTCATAACTTCGATCTGACGCACTATTTTATCACCAACTTTAACAGGTCCTAAATCGAAACTCTTCTGGCAACCATCAAATAAATCAAACAGAAGAGGTATGCCTGAAACCATTTGCATTTTAAATTTTATGCAATGTGCAGCACTAATACATAAATATGTACACAAGTAAGATTATTTTTAATTACTAACCTTCTCCTTTAATGGTAACTATTTCTTCACATAGAGAATTTACCCAAAATTGCAGTTTGAATTTGTACATCTTAACTTCTTTGGGCCGAAAATAAATCGATATTTTTCGGCGCTCCTTAGGTTTGACATCGGAATCCTTGTTAAACTGTACATAAAGTTCCGGCAAATTCGAGAAATTTAAATCCAATCTGAAATACGATTTTTTAAAGTAAAATAGATTAGTTTTATTGAAATTTTTAAATTTGTTTATAAAGAAATAAAATAATCATACATTATCGGGTCGTTATCCGTATTCTCGAAAGCTATATTTTTCTTATACGTAGTGTCAGGAGCATTAACTATACACTTTCCAAAGTCGAAATCCATGCAAGAGAAATGGTATTTTGGTTTTTCTATATCAGCATGAAGATATATTTCGTATTCAGGACCATCTATGATCTGAAAAGGGAATTAGTGACTTTTTTTTTTTCGATTTATATGCACCTTTATGTCAAATTATCTATTTGATTTGATACTTAGTAGATACCAACCGATAAAGTTACAGGAAAAGAATGCACAGGTACTTGTTTCAGATTAAAATATAAAATACATTCAAGATCGTTTCCTGGTGATACATGTCCGGTTTTAGGCTCTACTTCAACTTTCAGATACTTTTTAACAGATGAACTTGAGTAGTGCCAGTCAAAAAAGAATGTCGCTGAGCCATCATTTTTTATTATAAATTTAATTGTTCTTTCGTAAGTCGAAGCAGTCTTGAACAAACCAGATTTATGATGAATGTAATTTCTAAAGGAATGGATACCGTACTGTACTACATATTAGTTAATATTTTATTTTTTCAAATTAAGAAAAAACATTCACACTGCCATAAAGTTTTGTCGTATTAAATTTTTGTGTACGTTAAATCTACAAAAAAATTAATATCATGCAATGGACATCAAACAAATTAATAGTATTTATATATATTTATTTACCTTGTCCAAATGGATGTTTGTAATGGCTTCGTTTCTAAGTGTGTGTTCGTTACCAATGAGATAATAGGTTACAATCGGTTTGATCGAATAGCTCAGAGCATTTACACATAGAGTCAATAACTTTGTCAAGTGTTTAACGCTACAGAAAATCTTAAACGATAACGGACCATCTTGGATAGGCGTGTAAATTACACTGAAACCAAAAAAGATATTTCAATCGCGATTAAAGATTGTGTTATAATTTTTACTTCCTTCGAATTATATGCTCGAAACAATACATTTTTGTTGACGCCAATGTTGTTACAGCAGAAGAATCAAATATAAAGCACAGACGACTTTGGGTATTAAAACAACTTACTTGATTGGAGTTTCAGAACGTGGTTTCAAAATTCCACGCTCCGGGCTTATTACAACAGGCGTTTCTCCCAACTCGTCACACAATGAGTTGCCTTTAAATTCAAAGGTTAGACTTTCGTCTTCATTGTTTTTCAACTTTACTAGATTTTCACTCGTGAATCCGACCAAAGAATTTCTGATTAATAAAATGGTTGGCACAAAGGCAACGTTTGATTCCCTTACGAAACCAACTACTAATAAATGTATCACCAATGAATGCATAGGGATGATAAATTTCCATAGTGATTCATAAATCTGTAACATGTATGTTTCATAAAAGATATTTCTTATATAGCGTGTTATGGAAATATTGATGTTTTTTATTATACCCCAGGAGCTGTTGGTGAAAAAGAAAACACTACGTTGGTTGAAGTGCCGCCTTCCACGTAACCTTTTAACTTATTACAATGCACTGGTACAAATTCTTGCGTTTCTGTCATTACCACTTCGAAGATGAATTCGTATGACTCACTTGTGGGATTAATTATATTAAATTTCCTAGAAGAAAAATATTTTTATATTTCATAGAACTCATTTACATATTTTATATTTAAACTAGAACAGCATGGCCACTCGGGCACATTTAATACAATTTTCAAATATTATTAATAATTATTTGGGATGACAAACTACTCGTTTAATGTTTAAAAAAAAATTCAAAACCACTTCAACTAAAGAAAAATGTATAAATCTCGTGATTGAACGATACTTCTTGTAACATCCAGGACCAAGGACTTTAAATTCTAATACAATTGTGTCAGAAGGTAAAGCTCCTGATACTTTTCTTTTTCCTGACGTTATGTAAGTGCTTTCTTCTATATCAAGATGCACGTAAGGTATATATGATTTTGCTGTAATTTTGCATGTTATGTTTTGATCATAGGGGTCTAAATTATCTGAAACATATTTTCATTTGTTAGCTTAAACATAAATTTACATAAAAAATATAACTATTATTTAGACTTTTACCTATAGAACTTTGCAGTCGAACTTTAAATAAGAATGCATCAAGCGGTGAAAAGGTAACGTTAAAAAATTCACTCTCATTCGGATTTAAGCAAACATTATTCGGTTCAATGCGGAACGGCAAGTCGACCTTAAACCAGGTGTCAACACTATCTCTACTTAAGGTTCCACTGAACAAAGTCATTTTACTTGGATCTAAAAATTCAAAAAGAAAAAATGTTTCACTGAACTGTTAAATGCGTTGATATATACAGGTCGGTTAGCCAGTCAGTGCATTAGTCAAAATTTGGAATTTTACATGTATAGATAAAATGAATAGTACTTTGAATCCTTTTTAACTAATCTGGCCATAAATACTGTTACATAAAAACTTTTCTTTTTTTCACCTTTTTAATTATTTTGAATTTGAAACACGTTTACTATTTTAAAAACTTCTTTCGGTTTCGCGCCGCTACAAATATTTTTTCGTGTTCATTATGAAATTACAATATGGAATGAGGTGTTAAAGAAAATTGGATTGCAGTGATCGCCTTGCATAAACTCGGTATGGAGCCATCGGTTATATTCCAGACACTTCAAAAGCTTGATAGCAGCTGTAAATCCCTATATCGTACTATCGTATCTAAAGAAGTGTTCTTGTATCTATTACAAGAACACTTCCTCCTTCGAAGACCAGAAAAGATCGAGGCGGCCGCGTACTGTTAGAACTGCAAAGGCTATTAATGCTGTTAAAGCCAGAATTTGTCGAAACCGCGTTAAGAGGCAAAAAAACTTATCACAAGAAATGAAGATTCCCGCTAGGATTCTCTCGTGTATTATAAAACAGGAACTGAAGCATTATAAAACGAGAGTTGAAATCAATCTTTACAATTAATGAGACTGGAGTGATTAAAATGCTTTCTGTCGCAATGTATATGTGAAAGGCACAGAAATATTCTTTTTACCGATATAAAAGTTTTACTATTGAAGAACACTACAATAAGTAAAATGATAAAGTGTATGGTCACAGTTCTAAAGAAGCTGCTCAAGTGGTCTGAAAGGTACAACGTGGACATCATCCTGCGTCAGTGATGGTTTGATGGTTTTTTGTGAAAGAAGAGTGAAAACATCAGCTAAAGTGTATCAAGATACGGTCTTGAATCGTGTTGTGAAACCTCTCAGCAATACACTTTTTAAAAATATACCGTGGACTTTCCAACAGGACTCTGCACCTGGTCACAAGGCATGAACTATCCAAGCTTGGCTTGAACTAACGTTCCGGACTTTATAAGAGCTGAAGACTGGCGATCATCCAGCCCAGACTTCAACCTTTTAGACTTGTAATTATGATCAGTTTTAGAGTACATGGCCTGCTCTAAACAACACTGCGACATTGAGTCTTTAAAAATCTTTGGAGCAAGCAGTGGCAAAATTTATCTTGGAAACAGTGCGCAAATCCATAGATTCGTAGCCTTGAAGGTCTGTATAAAAGCCAAAGGTGGCCATTTAGAATAAAATTTTTGTTTTAATTTTTGCTGAGACTTTAATTAATATGTAGGTAAAAATTTTATATTACATTTCTTCATAAAAAAATGCATTTTCATTTGTAATAGAACATATGGCTGGATAAGTTATTAATGCCTCCTCCAATGAAATAAGCAATGTACTAGGTTAGTTACCGTTATTAACATTTTCATTATTTTTGTCTACATAAACCACATCAGTTTCTGCTGCGTTATTTAGTCTTTGTAAACTATCAGAAGATTCCGGTGCATTATTTGGTCCATCCTAAAACATTTTTAATATAAATGTTATGAAAATAAATATAACTTATATATTAATAATAAACAGACAGGAAATATTTGTGTTATACCTTTAATGTGGATTTTTTTAATCTCACAGGATATTCGTCATCAACAATGAAATCCCATGAAATTTTCATTGGTACTCTTCCTACATTTTCTACTTTGAAATCGAAACTTCTCATCTAATGAAAATTAATGAATTATAATTATTAATATTTATACATAAATAACAATAAAATATTAAAAGAGAAGGAAATTAACCTGATAGATGAAAGTATCCTGTAAATATTTTTCTTCTTCTAAATCGCAAACGTATTTAGTGTATTCGGTTTTAACTGAATAAATAATAATAATTGTCATATTTCCATTAAATCCTTCCGTAGGCGAAGTTGACATTTGATCTTCTAATATAACATCGCTTCGTTCATTAATGCTTAGATCTCTGATAATAATACAATTGTTATGTATGTTTGTTATTATATTTATAAAAATCTAATACAAATCCGTGTACGCGCTTTAATTTATATTATATTTTATTTATTATTACCTATTACGATTGAATAACGTGAGAGTTTGACGTGTGTCCCAAGTAATTTCCCTTGTTGAATCAGCAATCAGAAGATCATCACTTACCACAGTTAATGAACAGTTTAAAAGTTCCTGTAATGTTATTCGACAATTTAATAGTCCAACAATACTAAGATGATGAAAAATTTGTTTGCATGTTGCAAATATACCTTCTCGATGCCAATAGGTTCAGCAGAAAAAAAAATTATTTCCAAATCCTTTTCTTCACCAGGAGAAATATAGCCAGCACAAGGCTTAACGACAATGTAATCGCATTCCATCCAAATAAATTTGTAGACCTTTTCAGAATTATTTACCATGATAATTGTTCTTTTTAGAACACAACTAAGTTGACATCCGCCTAAAATTTATATTTTATATAATATTTGTAAATATATTTTTTTAAATATATGTGAATAATAGTAACAAATACCTAGATCTAACAAATATTTTAAAACAGGAGATTCTGCAGTAGAAGTACTACTTTGTTTTATAGACGATTGAGAGGTCCTTTTACTTTTCCTCGACTCTGAAAATTTTAACTTTTTTTTGTCCATTGAGGATTTACTTTTCTTTCTAGTATCAACCGTGGATGCTGTAGACCTAGCAAATATATAAGAATTTAAAATTACTATAGGCTTATATAGTAAAATATTCAGGTTAAATGTATAACATTATAATTGTAAAAAATCATCTATGTTCGTAATTATATCATACTTTAAAAGCAAAAGTTAATATATAAAATACGAGATTAATATTATATTTTATTATTTTTTCTCCTTGAGAAATCTTGACATTCATTTACCATTCTGAAGATTTATATGCATCCAAATCAATATCCATTGATAGCATTTCAAGACCCATAAGTATAACATCTTCCATGAATGCTTCAGCTTTACACACTATCTGTAAATAACGGTAACTTGACTATTTCATGATACTTCCAAACGTTTTATAATAAATAATTAATATAAATTTACCGTATATTTTTCAAATGAATTATCAACAACTGTAAGTTCAATATCACAATATGTTTTGCCTTTTTGTAATGGACTGTAATGAACATAAAGAGTGACTATCTCATTTGGTGCCATAGTCACTTTTATTGTGATGTTCACATTATCTGTAAAAATGTTACTCTAAACATCACAAAATTATTATGTAAATAGTAAATATGAAACCTAAATAAAATACCGTTATTTCCATGCATGACGATGTAATTTGTGCCCGGTGCTGCCGTAAGCCAAAATAACGGCCGACCTTCATCAACCGATGGTATAATATCTGATATAACCATTGCGTTTACAGAACTTATATTTTTAAAAGATATGTGTTTGCTTGTTACGGAACCCAAACAGGTAACAGGAAAATGTAGTGACGTACACCTGTTTTCTTTAATTTTCGGAGATATTAGACGTATTCTAGGTATTACACCTTCGCCTATTAAACATATTCTAAACGTTTGATTTTGACCTTCCAACTTTTTTAAATTTACCTCCAAAACTGCTTTATAAATCTTAAATAACAAAAAAATAATTAGTAATATTTGAATCAACATTTCAAAATAAGCCTAAAATAAGGATCTCAATTTAAAATTTTAAAATATCTATGACAGAAACAATTACAAGTTATATTTATCAAAGAGAAATACAACAGAAGATAAAACAGGAATAACACAAAATTTGGTCAGAATTTATTTACCGACGCAAAATCAATCTTTTCAATTTCTCTCCTCTCTCTATCCTTTCGATTGAATTCAATATTTTTTGGGACGAACTTTACAAACCCTAACGAAAAACGAAATATACCCTTTCTAATGAAAAAACAATAATAGCATTATTGCACAAAGCTTCCACAGAAATTTAAAGGTATAGAACATACCTATCCTTTTTCCCCTCCCAAAGGTTTGAATTTCGAATAATTTTTAGGGTTATTTTCAAGGCTTGGACGACATTGTTATAAATTATTCGTAGCATAAAGTATAGGAAGAAAAAAATACACGTAGGATTGGGAACTACATCTTATCCAGATCAAAATCCGTAGCCCAAAAGAATAATGAAATTTTTTCTTACCTCTAAAGCTTGTGGAGTAAAAATTATGTTTAATTTCTTATGCATTAATGGTTCTATATGGGTGTCATATTTATCTAAGGAAAATATTTCTTGACTAGAGTTAATTTGATAGTGTAACTTCATGGTCAAAGCGCACGGTACTAAGCCATTATTATACAAGTCGAGTGCCCCTGTATGATTTGTGTTTAAAATTACTCCGTAAAAGTAGAGCGTCACAGAGTCTTCCACAAAAACACAATGAGGTGAAGGCTGAAATTTTAGTTGGTTTAAAAAAATATTTATATTATTATTTATATGGGTTAAAAATCTACTGTTTTACCTCTGGTACCGGGTACTCCGTTATATTCTTAATGATAACATGTTCTCTAAATGTTGTTTCAAGGTTCCAAAAATCTAGTGTGGGAAGGGCTCCCGTACCGACTAATTTTAGTGGAACGCCCTCGGCTTCGGCTGGGCAAGTATCACTGATTACAAAATGTATTGTTTCCTCAAATGTTTTAGTCGCTGTTGCTAAAAATTTTATTTCGATGGTCCGACTTGCAGAAGGTGCAAGAAGATTATCTTCATTCATTATTAGAAAATTTCCGCATTTTAGTGGTGGATTTTTTATTCTGTTAAAGTAATTATAAATCATTTCATATGTTTATATACAATACTTAAATATTAACACTTTGATACCCGGTGACGCCAAATTAGGTACAATTGAAAAATAATAGATGAACCAACACTTTATCATTAAGGTTAAAAACCGATAAATAAACAACAAATATTTACGCGATATAGTCCCGAAAAATTATAATGTATTCAGATCGCGGAACTTTAAAATCATTACCTTTTGTGTTTCATTTTTGTAACAAGACAAAACTTGGCGTTACATTTTTGTTTATATTTCGAACCTATATTTTATCTGATTTCTAAAAAACATCTAAGTAAATTAAAAAATTATTGTAACTCTGCCGGCGCCAAACAAAAATTTTGCTGAAATATGCGAACATCAGTGTTAAAGGTATGAGTATATATAAAATGTAGAGACGTACTTGTTATCCTTTAATTTTGCTGGAGGCATAGTGTCAGGGTTAATTTGGTGTTCAGGTGGAAGAATTATTTCATATGTAAAAGGACATTTGCTAGTATTATTCAGAATAACTTCTCTTATAACACCTTCCCCGACTGGTAAAATATGAAAGTTCAATTCGCCCAATGGAAAAAGTGTGAACCTAAAAATGATTTAAAAACTAAAGAAATTGACGCTTATATTTGTTTTATAGAAATGATAGAAACACGTACGTGTTATAAAACGATGCAATTGTAACACAAACAGGAAATTTGGCAACGATCATTTGAGTTTTGCTACCGTCTAATAATGTACATGAATAGGCCGGAACGTTGACCAAATTCAATAATGTTGTAGGTGTGCATTCAAATTCTATAGCAACAAGTTTAGAAGAAGAAGGTAGGATTCCGCACTCGGGTATAGCTTCAAATGATTTCAATAAAGTCGGTTCCGGAAATTTTTTTATTTTCTTCAACCTTTAAAAAATAAGTTAATTAGTAATTATAACTAATTACACAATAAAATTACAACTATTAAACCTATCCTTACTTATAAAAAATGTTATATTTTCCACGATTAAATAAGTACATTTCACGAGCAACTGTAGAATTGACTTTAACATTTCCGAAATTAAGAAAGTTTTCAGACATGTTTTCGTAAGCGCATTCTATCATTACATCATAACATTCAGCTGACAGAAATAACGAATCCACTATCATTGGCTCGCCTCTACCCTCAAAATCATATATCTGTAAAAAAATAATACACTGTACGCATGTGTAGTACGATTGAGTTAGTAAATATTAGTCAGTTACACCGCCTGCCCTGAATCCTCGCCATCGCAAATACTTACGGAGTATTATGTACTCGAGCCATATATTACCAGCGTATTATTTACCGCCTAAGTAGTGCCTTATTAATTGCTCAATTGTTACCATCTTACGAAAAATTACAACTAGTTCGAATTTGCTAAATAAGCTTATATAAAATTGAAATATTGCCATTTCAATACTTACATCAACAGTCAACATTTTGTGAGATATGACCCCTACTTGGCAAGCTATGTAAGTTACAGGGACAACTTGATTGTCATATCTGGGTATAATACCAAAAGTATGAGATATTAAAAAGTCTTGAAGAAAATCGTCGACGTTTCTTATCTTCCACATAATCGGTAATATAGAATCATTTTTGACAATAAATCTATCATCTTTGCGACGATAAAGAAGATGCTTTCCATAATCTACAAATATTAAAAATAATAAAAATATTGATATTTAATAATAGGTGTAACCTTCCATTAACGCTGTTTCAACTGCTCGTTAGAACCCATGTGGTGTAGAAGGTTAATTTAATCATAATACTATTATTATTAGTTATATATTAAAGATTTTACCTATAATTTTAGTTGACGGTAATACTTCTACTATCGGTACAACTCCACTACAGGCAATGTTCACTGTAACAATCTCCGGATTATTTTTTACGCAAAATAAGAGAACGTTACTGTGCTCTCCAACTACTGCTGGAGCTGCTGATATCGTCAGTTGACCTCTACTTTCAGGCTATAAAAATATTAAGTTTTAAAAGTCTGAAACCTTATAGTATTATAAGTGTTATTGTGAGTTAAAACGAAAACTACAAAACCTTAAAAAACATTTTTTTTTCCTAATGTATAGAAATAAAACATTAGATAATAATATACATATTCAGAGTATTTTTATAGAAAAATAATATATAGTAAAAAGCTAGGTTTAGCGTTTTTCTGTTGGATAAACTTCGAAATGAAGTAATCCGCCAGAGAACCAAGGCTACCACCGATATAGCATTTCGAAGAGGCAAACTGAAGTGGCTATGGACTGGTCATTTATGTCGTAGAAGTGACCACCTATTGAGTAGACGTGTCTTAGCATGAAGACCGCGATTAGGCAAACGCAGCGCACGACGTCCCCTTAGCAAATGGAGCGACGATCTGCGCGTTGCTTCTGGCAGCAACTGGATGCAAAAATCGAGCTAAGTGACGTTACTTGGGAAAGGCTTATGTCCAGCAGTGGGCTGCCCACAGGCTGATATGATTATGATGAATACATTTTAATGGAAAAATACTTTAAAGTACCTCCAGTGTCAACATTTGCTTGTCGAATAAGAAAACATCTGTTTCGCCTAAAAACTCCACTTCAATTTCCGCGGTGATCAATGAAGAATTCTTTAAGTCTATAGAATATTGTTCTTCATATATTCTAAGTAAAGGAAAAAGTTTTTAAGCGATTGAATTTTTATGGTCATCGTTTCTCTTGCCGGAAGAAGTGATTCTAAACAATACACTATCGCTATACTGGTTTGTTTCGATCTGATCAGTGATTTCCAAGAATTACTACGTTATAGTTTTATAAGAGCTGAAGCTTATAGTGTTTAAGTCAATGACAGAGGATCTTGTGTAATGAAATACACGAAATACGTTTCAGTGTGCATTTACCACAAGTAAACGTTGTACTTGTTTCGTATCTGTGTGTTATTAAATGTAAATATACGCAAACTAAAAGTCTTCTTCAAACGATTTTGTAAACATTATACCTAGTCCAGCCATAAGTTATATTACAAATGAATATGCATTTTTTTATGAAGTAATGCAATATTACTGAAATTTTATCTACATATTTATTAGTCTCAGCAAAAAAAAATCTACTCGAAATGACCACCTTTGCCTTTTATACAGGCCTTTAATCTGTCTGGCCACGCATTTATTGATTCACGCACTGTTTCCAAGGTAAATTTTACCATTGCTTGCTTCAAAGGTTATGTAAGACTCAATGTCGCAGTGTCGTTTAGAGCAGGCCATTTCCTGTAGAACTGACCATAATTTCATGTCTAAAAGGTTGAGGTCTGGGCTGGATGAGGGCCAGTCTTTAGCTTTTATAAAGTCCGGAACTTTAATTCAAATCAAGCTTATATAGTTCGTGCCTTGAGTCCTGTTGGAGTCCACGGCATATTTTTAAAAAAGTGTATTGCTGAGGGGTTTCACAACACGATTCAAGACTATCATGAGATACACTTTGGCATTTAATATTGGAAGTTTTCACTCCTTTTTCACAAAAATGTAGTTTTATGACTCTTTGATAAGACACACCCCACCAAACCATTACTGCACAGAATGTTGACAATGTTGTACCTTTCCGACCACTTAGACAGTTATTAATATTTACAGCTTTTTTAGAGCTATGAGCGTACACTTTATCATTTTGCTTATTGTAGTGTTCCTCAATAGCATTTTTCTTTTTAATCGGTAAAGAGGATATTTCTGTGCCCGTCACTCGCATATTTCGACAAAAAGCGTTTTGATCGATCCACTTTCTTTAATTGTAAAGATTGATTTAGGGCATGTCCTGTATATCAACGATAAGCACCAAGCTTCAGATCTTGTTTTATAATACGCGGCAGAGTCCTAGCAGGAATCTTCATTTCCCGCATAAGATTTTTTACTTTCTAATGGGGTTTTGACGAATTCTACATTTAACAGCGTTAACAGTTTCTGTAGCTCTTAGCTTAGTAGTTGATAGACGATATACCAACATACGGCTGATAAAAAGCTTTTGAAGTGTCTGGAATATAACCGATGGCTCCATACCGACTTTATGCAAGGCAATCACTGCAATCCAATTATTTTTAACACCGCATTCTATATTGTAATTTGAAAATGAACACGAAAAAATATGTGAAATAGCGCGAAATCGAAAGTTTTTAAAATAATAAACGTGTTCCAAATTCAAAATAACTAAAAAGGTGAAAAAAAATAGTTTTTAAGTAATAGTATTTATGGGCAGACTAGTTATTTTATGGCATAAAAAGTTTTGCCAGTACAATAAAAATGGGGTAAATAAAGTATTAATTGTTTTGATTGCAATAACATTTTCGTAAGATTTTAGTAAGCGTAAACTGATATATTTTTCCATAAGTACTACGAAAGATATTAATATATTTAAAAATTCAGTTTTCAGTGGGATTGATCTACACCTACTTAATTCTATGGAATTATTTCCTGCGTATCTTACCGATTATTTCCTATGAAAATTGGACCAAATTGAAACACTTTCATGTCATCTAAATATGTTGCTTTATATATATTATCTTCAATTGTTCTTCTAACGAAATCTTTAAACATTTTTTTTGGTCGACTGTCTAACCTGTTAATAATAAAACAAATTATATTCTGTATGGCAAATACTTCCAAAATTTATAACGTAGTTGTTAATAATTGTTAACGTGTAGTAAATACAATACAATAGTCAATACACATAAAATCAAACCGACTTAATAAAACTTAGGATAACCCTTCATCTTCATTGTCTAAATACATTGTAGTAATTATGATTTATAAATTTCACCAGACATGACCGCTTTGTTACGATAAGCTATCTTAAGTTGTTTTATACAATACCAAATATAAAATAGAAGTATGAGTTACCTTGGTATATCGCAAATTCCATTAACTGTGATAATTACTTGTGATGTGGGCCAACCGTTAACTTGCACAAATCTTTTTAAATTGAAATTTCCTTCTACCGTTGGACTAAACGTATATTTACATCTTACTAAGTCACCGGGTTGAAGAATAATTCGGTCTTCGCGATCTAAAATATGTTAACTTAATTACAATAAAAAAATTACTAAATATCTGCTTGATACTTCTCGATTATGTAAATTAATGTATATTTTTTGATGAATTATGTACAAGAAACATTATTTTTATACACGTACAAAAGTATAAAAACTATTATTATTAACAAACTGTTTTTTTTAATACCCACCCGACATCGATTTTACTTTAAATAAAGGCAAAGGATACGGTTCATCTAGTTTACTTTCTTCTGTAGAAATTCTTTCTGAAGATGTTATAGGTATCTCGGTTGTAGATGTTTGTGAGGATGTTACCTAGAAGTTTTTTAGATCTATGCAAATACATTTTAATAGTTATATTACACGCATTGCAACTAAATAATTTTATGTTGGATGTGCTGATGATTATTTATATACCATAGTATTTTTTTATTTGAAAAAGACGAAGATATGTATTATCTGGGGATTTACCGACTTCGAGAAATTGAGTGAACCGAGAAACCGAGGAATGGTTAAACTGTGAAAGCCGATATTCGCATTCACGTTCGCAAATATAAGATTTATTTCATAACTAATATGATCACACTGTTATCCATAGCACTTCATTTATCATCAGGAGAACAAACTTACCTGTTAATCAAGTCTTATGTTATTTAATTAAACAACAAAGCTATAAGATAACGACGATGTTTAAATATATTAATAAAATGTAAATTTATTTAATGTTGTCGTTGTAAACTAATTGTTTTACAAATATATTACCCTCTTTCCACAAATGCAGTGCCACTTAGACAACGTATTTAAAACATTGTCCTGACATAAATCATCTATTATATTCAAGTCATTAATAAGATTACATTCGCATTTTTTTATCTGTAATTAAAATTTTAAGATATTACTGTTACACTCATTAAATTTACATTCATTTTGTATATTATATTTATTAAAAATATAAAAGAGTATACATAAATACATATCTTTTTTATTCATAAATTAACAACGCGAAACCGAAATATTTATTATTTATTATTTTTGTTACATTTTCCTAATTACTTTTATTATACTATTTTAAAATAAGATAAAATGCTCTTAGCATTGACATTAACACATTTACGACATTTGAAAATTTTCAGATTAATATGAAATGATACAACATATGTAACAAGACGTCATATTTGTTTATCAGTTTAAATTAAAATAGAAAACGTACTGGAAGTTCATCTAAATATCGCCACGCAAGTGATTCTTCGTTACGGATGTTAGGGAAGGTCTTTGGATGTAATACAGAATATTCCTTTTTCTGGACTGAATATTTAAGAGTATCAATCTTCTCCTCTTTTTTTAAAGCTTTTTTTACTATATCCGAGTAAACAAACATGTTCACAATAGCTTGCTTATAACATGTACATGGACACATTATAAGAGTCAGAGGAAAACCCCTCCCAGTAACACAATCTTCTGACATCTGCAAAGTTTTTACTCTCAACTTTTAGTACACGGGATAAAACATTCTATCGAAGATTTTTTTAGTACCTGAATTTGTATGTCAGATTTCTTTTTAGCTTTTTTTTGATTGGGGCCTACGACTTGACCATTTAGCCCTATTAACGGAAATCCCATTTCACATTGTTCTATAATCCAATTGTTAGCGATGTTTATTAAATTTTCATAAATGTTTTTGTTATATTCATTATACTTTGCATTCATCGCTAAATACTCGCCAGTCGGTTTTGCTGAAATTGAATTATTTTGTTTTAACTTGTGGTAAAATGATATCGCAGATAAGTCACAGCTTCCAAAAAGCCGTTTTGGCAGGTATCACGACAACATTTCTACGACAACGACAACATTTTTATGACAACTACAACAGTAATCTGTAAACGTTGTGTTCTTATCTCAATGATAAGATGAGAAACGTACACTTTGCTTCATCTTTTTTGGTTTTCTTTTTAAATTCTTCACCGCTTACAGCGAGCATTGACTTTCCTTCTGTTTATATAAAAATAATAAATTATTTAGTGTTGAATGAAACTGAGGAATTTTATTAACACATTCCAAAATATTCCTTTTACCTTCTTTATCTTTCCTAACCGTTTCAGTTGAGAACCTGAAATCATATTTAAATAATTCGTTATAATAAAAGATATAATTGATGACCTACAAGATAAAGGATCAAAATCGGAGATTTATGAACTCATAGATCTATGGAGAACTTAAATCTAAGAGCATTTTATCTAAAATGGTCGTTTTATTCGAGGCCCTTAATCTCTTACTGAATAATTTAAATTAAAAAAATCAGGACGTGTTTTATTTACAAAGTTGCATACATTTGTAATTATTTATATAGTGCAGCAAATTTCAAATTGTTTGCCACGTTTAGACGTTCAGCGTGTAGGCCGACGTGGATCTAACCAGACGGATTAACAATCAGCGTAAGGCTGACACTAAATAATTGTGTATAGTCGGATATCGAGCCAAGTGCCATTCCATGGGACATCTCCAACAGCGGACTGCTACAAGCTGATGTGGAATTATAAGCCCAGAAGCTTTCGTTACTTTTTATAATGCAATTTAAACAATGTGGAAAATTAACCCTAGATCTACGATTTGCGCCTTTCAGGTTTGATTGTGTAAATAACATACTTATAAGTTTTAATGAACAAATAAAATTTGTATCTTTGTCTACTAATCTATATTATTTAATAATCAGTATTTATTTTATTGAAAAATAATTATTTCTTCAGCATCATACTATTGTCATATACCGCCATACACGAGAAAGAGAATATTTAAGTTTTTAAATCCTGTTCTTTACCGTGTACATACGAATTTATTTTTATACAACATTTATTGTTACCATAAATATAGTAAAGGTAGACTGGCAGAGAATACCATTTGGCATGAAGTCCGCCTTATATGCAAAATTTTGTGCATTAAAGTTTTTAAATAAATAAATCAATATACATGCTGCAGTTATTACCCTACTTTCAGCAAGTACTTTTTTCGTCTGCTCTCCAAACCGTGGGCAATATATATAGCTTTTAAATCAGGGTTTGCAGTTTCATATTCTTCCTGGTCCATGTTTTCAAATGATTCAATTATTTCTAGAATTTCCTCCTCGGTATATATTTTAGGAATATTTCTGGAAAATTAATAGTAATCATATAAAAAGCTTAGCAAATCTCGGACACGAAAGGTGAGATACATAAAAGAAATATACTTTATTTATATATATATATCGACGCAGTTTCCACCAAATCGACGGTCGAGGGCCTCTTTAAATACGGCTGCACTTGAATATTATCATAAATTAACTTTAAAACAAGTACGGCCGCCCTTGAGTATTGTAATAAATTAACTTTAAAAATATGTGTTAAATGAAACTTGTAAACAACTGAACAAGTGCACGGCCGATGCTCCTATAAATACGGCCGCACTGCAGGCACTCAGGGCAGATAGCTCGTGGATTACCGGATTCGCGAGCCAGTTTCGATGAAGCTGTAATAGTCGTCAATAAGACTAACAGCGCAAACTTCACCAAATCCAGCAGCAGCAGCAGTAGCAGCGGCACTCAGGGCATTACAAGCAAGTAGCTGTACAAGCCTGTAAGGCTAACAGCACAAAACTTCAATCGAAAATAGTCACTTGGGCATTCGTGTTCGAGCCGTCGTGCAGTACGGACCTTTTGGGAAGTCGAATTGCTGTCCATTGAATACTCGAAGTCTGTTAAGTAATTTTTGAAGTTTATTTTAGAAAAACCTTTATATTATGTGTGATTATCATAATGTGGGAAATTGTGACGTCAGCAATGCTGATGTCACACTTAAAACACTTAAAAATACTTCTGGGGTTCTTATTCCGTTATATATATTACATTATAATCTTACATTTTTATCTCGTATGTTCACTAATTTTTTGCGTGTAATTTTTTTAACATAATTTCAGTACTTACTCTTCTACCAAATCTTCTTCTTTCTGCGACTCCTCAAATGTCTGAACCCATCTGTTAAAACTTGAGTGACATAACACTAGGTGTATATTCCTTATCGTACTTTTGCATTTGAGAATGGTTGTGAGAACAATTGGCGGACTTTTAAATATGACACTTGTTAGTGAATCAACAACAAAACCGCGATTATATTTAGCTTGAGAAAAATAGTCAGTCATAAGGTCTTGCAATAATTCCTGGTAAAGAAAAAATCGGTTCCTTTAAGGTTTACTTTTTATCATATACGAATTTGTATGCACTAAAAATGACATTTTCGATGAGATAAAAAAATCTTTGAAGTATATAGTTTTAAATATGTCTTTGCTCGCTGTTCAAAATACCGTATTAGCTATTTTACTAAAACCTATGTGTATTTTAAAAGTTACTAATCATTTAAATTAAATATATTAAATCAAACGCAGATGACTATTAGTAATAATTTTATAATAAGCAAAAGTAATACCAAATTGAACATTGTTGTAGAGCCAATTGCGCCCAACACGGCCTGTGATACAAATGATGAGGTAGATCTTTTCTTTTTTTTATCACTCATTTTTGATTTTGGCGTAGCAATCGTTTTACTGTTTGTTATAATATCGATCTTTTTAAAAAATATTTCGAATTCATCAGTAGTATCAAATAGTTCTAAAAAAAGAACACAAGATACTATTAAGTTATATTAGCTAGCCGCCCAGTCAACTACACAAAATTGAAGAAAAGGTTTTTTTTTTAATTTAACAACGACACCGAGATGTATGATCCCCTAAGCGACTAATTTATAACTTATGACCAACGCCTAAACTGCTAATTTTATGTGTTCTTTGTGATGGGTAGGTATTCAATACAAGGGATATTTTGAAATGCAACCCTTTTAGATTCTTAATAAAATTAAAATTTCAATAAAATTTTATTCTCTGAGAAGATGGACTTGAAAATTGGTACACATATTGCAGGGATATTAATATTAAATGAAAAAATGCCAACGCTCACAGAAGCAGGCAGGAAACGACTAGAGTAATATAAATGGATGAAAAGATCGATGCTATCTTTAACGTTTTTTTAAACATATGAGTAAAGATACACTTAAAGAAGCTACCTTCTGCATCTATTTCGGATTCGTCTATGTCACCTCTGCTCGTTCCCATTCTTGAAATCAAAAACATCTCATCGATAACTTTTGTCAAAGTTTCTTGAGCTGGACAAGAACATATACAAAGCGCTTCTATGAAACAGGTATCAATACTTATAGTTGGTATTTTGAGATTTTTTCCAACTGAATAAGCCATTTCTTGGCACTGGCCCTCTACAATAATGATAAAAATATTAGATATTTTTTTTATAAAAAGTTGTACGTTTTGATATAAAAATTAACAGGCTGTTTGATAAACATTTAATACCTTCACCAGGTGAACCGTGAAAAAAAACTAATAGCCCTTTCGAAAGTCTCTCGCTATGAGAATCCAAGAGTATACTGTCTACTTCATGTAAACATTCCTGCAAAGGGTCTATATTACTTTCTTTCATTAATCGCATTTCATCTGAAAAATATGTTAAAAATATAGCTATGTAATAGGAAAACATTAAAAAATTCACCTTAATATTAAATAAACGACTAATTTCCGAAATACAATTATTAGTTCTGATTAGGGTAATTTTTACTTTGAAATTTGAGACAAAATTATAATTAATGGATTTAAAGCCAAATAACATATAACGACAAATATTTTTCTAACCTGCCATGATTTCATTTTCGGTTCGCTGTCGTCCTGGCGACATTTCTTGTGATCGCATTGAACATTTCTTTGGACTCTTTGCTTTCCTGATACAAGGAATATTAAAAAAAATTTCGTTGGGTAATAAATCGATATATATGTAAAGCTACAAATCAAATTCTAGTTGGATAGTTTTATAATCTACACGTTATAAAAAAATAATACACTGAATACAAATAATTGGTCTAATTCCAGACTCGACTTAACTAGAACGTACTTGGCAGCTGCTGGTGTTTTGGAAGATGTTTTAGCGGCCGTCAATTCCAATTCTAAGCACCTAGAAATTTAAACACATTTTTTTAAATTGTTACATTCCAACGTATTATAAAAACTGATAACAATCGGATACTTTTTTACACGTTCTTTAACGTTTTTACAAAAGTTTAATATTTCCATAGGTAACCCGGCACCGGGTTTGATTGCAGGTACGAGCATTTCATTGGGTTTGTTGTAATACTTTTCTAACAATTGATAAATCTCTTCTTCTTCATCCCATTTTCTGCAAAATTTTTACCTTTGAATTAATTAATTCTTAATAATTCGAAGCTAACTAAATCTAACATGAATCATAAAATGATAGTTTTAGTTATATCAATAATAATATTAATTTTTCACAAGATATGTCTTGGATATATTTAAAAGATATTTAACAAAACAATGCAAAGGAAGCATAAATTTTTTTAACCATTGGAAATAAATAAATGACCAAACCATCGTATGAACCAACTAAATTGCCAAGATTATAGGATTCAGTCACTGTGAAAGTGAAAGTACTTTTTACCAAAATATAGAATCTTTTGAACATAAATTATTAACAAGTACAAGACAATGTTTTCTACTTTACCACCTTAAGTGTTGAAATATTTTATTTATTTTTTTATTGACTAAATAAAGATTTCTGGAAACATAACATTTCCATCATGTTTTATGTGACCAGGATGTTAAATGCTAGTAGTATTCATCACTAATATTGCATATATTTGTTATTAAGCCAATTACAATTTCAATTAATATTTGTGATTGTCTTGGTTAGGACCTTGTTCTATGTTGTTTATAATAATAACCAGTTCTTTTAGGTTTGTATAGAAGAATAAATACTCAGTAAGACAGTCTGAAGCCGTTCGAGCGGTTTATCTCTTAAATAATAACCCCTTCACGCTTTCGAAAGGCTCATCACCTTGTTACGGGTTTACATTTATTATTAAGACCCCGACACAAGTGTTAATGTAAAATCGCATTCTCACAGTTTGTCGTTATTGACCTCGAACATCAATCCACAGCAAGGTTTACTGGCGAATCAGAAGAAGAGCTCTCGGCTCATTGATAGTACGTAAGCATAAATTAAGATGAAATAGCGATTGTCGACGCGAGTAAGCATCTCACAAATACAACGATAAACAAATTTATAGTATATGGTCAACGCACATTCTAAGACAGAGGATAAATAAAAGGGCCTGACCCTAATCAAAGCCCTTGTACGCACCATCACTTTCACCAGCCAAGTCCATTTGCAGACGCAATATAAGGTGTTTTAATTGACATCACCACCTAGTTCTTAGTCAGTGCGGGTCGAAACCCGCGGAGTGCATTTGAGAATCCATAGCTCACCCCATGTGATGGTAAAGACATTATATCCCTGCCTCGAGAGATCACACTTCCACCAGCTGCCACCACGCATGATTAAAATGCATAGCTCGACCAACCATTGTAGTGGATATAGGTAATGTAATATAATATAATAATATATAATGTAAGCTATCAGGTATAGAGTCCTAGTTATTGAGTTAAATATTTTTTTGATCAAGTTTGTCTCGCTCACCAACAACTTATTATATTTCATATAATATGGGTAAGTTACAAAGGCTTTCACTTTCTCTGAATTCATAGAATAGGGTGGGCAGTCTGCAGTACCGTCATCAAGGAACTCGACTTGAACAAAGCTAATAAAATAGAATGTCAAACCATAAAGTAAGGCGCATTCATCGAAGGTAACATTCAACCGAGCGACTTTCGTAGACGTCTTATCAGTATACAGTGTCAAACATTCAAGCAACTATAGTCGGCGTATATCACTCGAAGGACGCTTGAGACATCATAGCAGATATCAATATCTTACGAAAGCCCTTGGTCCGCTGCACTTGTAAAACGCATCAGTTCAGTAACGATACACCCATATCACTACCGTTAGCTGCAATATCGATATTCGATAAGCATCAAAACCTTAGTTTACTTTCGTTACCTCATAATGCATCAATACAGCCCCAGTTAACTTCGGAGAAAAGAATGTTGTCAATTCCATATGACGTATCATAGAAACAAGCCGCTGAGAAGCCAAACACCCATGTATCACAGAGTGAATGCCTTAAAACACGATTCTGAGTATATTAATAATACTTAAGACTTATCAATCACTCTTTTCGAAGTGCAATCGAGGAGTTACCGTATAAAGTATAACCACCAACTACACCCGGCTGGTATCTCACCTTCTCTCTAACACGATATCATGAAAATATGTAAAATTCGTCATGTACCATTTTCTATGGTTTCGGACCCGTAGATCCGTTACGAGTGGATGAACTTAAATATTATATTTGTATACTGGAGCCAAAATGGATAAGGAATTTATGTATACAAATCGGAATATGGTTGACACTTCTGTACAAATTGTAAAAATTTATTCCGTCTAATAAATACTTTCTTTTGAATGTTTTTTAATATTTCATATAATTAATGACTGACAAATAGCAAATCATAAATGTTTAATTTGTGAATTAAGAGATATAAAAATATTGTTAAAGTTTGGATGTCAAAGTTTTGCGCTTAACATCTTCAAATTACGTTTCACAATGATTTTAGGTCACTCGAAATTTTGTTATTTTTTTTTGCCCTAATAGTTATCTAGCTCTCTGTAATATTAAAATATATAAATATTATCTTATTGCAATGATAATACAAAAAATTTAAAGTGCTTTAAAATCTGCCTGTTAGTGGTTGCGGCACGCTTTATTACTAAACATTTCATCTCCATTTGAGACCGAGTAAAGTTGTATACGTTGTAGGAGTTACTCACATATCACTATGAGCTATTATTAGTTCTATGGGAAAAGGACAAGGATTTGTCAATCCGAAAAAATGTTCTGTAATTTCAGACCAAGGTAGTGTTGGTGGGAAACTTATATTGGGTCCAATTATGTGCACCTGCGGCATTATACCGTATCCAACGAATGGGATAGTCATACGTTTTGGATTCATATGAAATCTGAATATTATAAGGCCCTCGTAGGTCATCTGCAAAAAATATGTCCATTTTTAATGTGTTTTTGATAACGATGCATTTAGCTATCTGAAGAAAAAGGGAAATATATTTTTTTTTAGAATGAATCCTCTATCCTTCAACTTTATACATAATCGAAAATGAGTCATTGACAAACCTATCAAACGCATAATTTCAATATTTAAAAGAAAAATAAATAGTTGTAACTAAAATTTATTAATTATTTAAACCGCATAAAAGTGAAGTATTATTGAATTCTATTCTAACTTCCACCTAACCTCTTTCTAATAAATGTTTATGTAATTTTACTTTTTTCTTTGTAAAAAGCTTTTAGTTCATAGAATTACCTCCATTGTAGGTTTGAACGCAATATTAAGCCACCCACTTTCTCCTGGTTCATATTTGCCCGAACAGTCGAGTATCATTATTTGATTGACACCGGGTGATTGGAGCTTAAGAGCTGCATACCAGATACACACCGGCTTTCCCCTGTAACATAAAAAATTAAAAAACATTAGTACGAGGTATAATAAGATTTTGCTCGCTAGCTAAATGTATGATACAGCTAAAAATTTTCGTTATCAGCCTCTGCGTATAGAACCTAATTTCGTTTTTTTCGAATCTAGTCATGTTCAAATTAGGAAATAAGTTCGTAGCTATGTTTATCTAAATATTTACTTATTATTAAATTTTTATAGATATATTCTCAGGGAAAGTTTACTGCCATTATAATTATTGTATTTGTACTTTAAAGGAACAAATTGCTCATTAAAATTAAAAAAATGGCCCAGTGCGTCTCAAACTCACACCGTGAAGGGTTCCGTATCATTAATGCCTATAAAAGTACGTTTCTTATAAGTATTATTTCATTTTTATTTGTTACTGTACTGGCAATAGACATACACAATCTGTGAAAATTTCAACCGTTAACTTATCGCGGTTCATGAGATAGAGCCTGCTGAAAGTCGGAGAGACAGACGTCGTAGTCTCAGTAATAGTTCCGATTGTCACACTGGCTACGGAACCACAGACACTGTTCATTTTTAAATTAGTTTACGTTAGGATATTTTCTGTATGCAAATATAAGTATCGGGCTACAAATCATTTTAAGCAATATTTTATAAATAAATAATTTATAATATAACGTTAAGAAGTTTTTTACTTACACATTCTTCAGTGGGATCGAATAAATAACTTTGTTACCACATTTCACGGACCCAAAATCTACAGAAGCAACATTAGAAACCAAGTAGGGAACGGCACACAAGGCTTTGAACATCAATGGAATCGTAACTCCATAGGCGACCTACAAATTTTACAAATATTGATAGTAACCTATAGTAACTATGAAACTACTCTTATTGTTTTACATGCAATAATTACCTCTAAATTGATCGAAGCTTCAACATTTTGTTCTGGATCTGGAAAATGTTCCGTATCGGAAGAAAAAGTTATATCGATGTGTCCAGTTTCGCCTGGACTCAATTTGCCACATAACTTTAAACTAAGCCACTCAGGTACACATGAATTCTTGCTTAAATATAGTTTATTAATTAATGGACCGTAGTTAAATACTTCAACGGTGTAATGAACCTGTAAAAAATTATGCCACAAAGTTTTAATTTATAGCATTGATAAACTCTTTTACTTTAAAAAAGTGTTTGTGTTATTTATATTTATATAAATATAAAAATTCTATTTATAACAAGATTGAAAGAGTAACAGCATTGCGCGAAACCAGATTGACATGTTTCTGGGCTGAAAATCAAAGAATTTAATTACTAGTTAAATATATTTTTCAATCTCGTTAGTTCAGAAATCGAATAAAAATCTTCAGAAGAAATAAAAAATTGTTTAAGTCCATGACTCTCACACAAGTTTAAGCGCTATTATGCTATTATACAGTTGAACAATAACAGGTTTTAAAAAAAATATCTATATCCAACTTCAAAGAAATTAACATTTACCGTACATCCAGTTATGACTACGCCGTAGTCAATTACGTATGGTACAGTACTAAAGCCTGTTATAGGCTTTGCTCGTGTACTAGTGGAGTGTCCAGCTAATACTTCAGGATGTATATTTAGATAATTTATAACTGAAATTCTTTCTATAGACATTTCTATATCCATGATAGTAGGAAAAGAGTTCTGTAAGGACGATTATAATTAGTTATACATTAGCATTATAACAAAAAAAAAACAAGTACAAGTCTAGTTATACAATTTTATACATTCCTTGTTACTCGATAGAGTTACTACAAGCCAATAAGTTTTAACAAAAAGTATTAAATCGTAATTGGTACAATGTCTTAAAACGACAACGAAGAAAAAATAATAAAAAATAGCATAATTTTATAACTTTTACGACGTATGTGTATATTTAATTGTTTTGGCTTGCCCTTTAGGCACGCCAATGTCTTTCTCTTAAGCTATTTTACCATACTTAAGGAATACGATTACATTATAAATCATTTTTTACAACAAAAATCGTATATTAAATTTATTGAAATTAAATAAATATTTGCATGTATTTATGATTATGAAAATAATTATATAATATATGTGTATTTATAACTTTAAGCTTATTATATATAATATTTACCCAAGATGAACATATAATATCCCAATCACGTAGTGTAGTGTCTTCTAAACATTTTTCTGTTAATGGAGAATTTAAATGTTCCGATGTCGGAATTTTAAACAATAAATTCAATGCGTCTAAGTATTCGTTAGTTAACATTGCTACTGCAAGATAACCTATTTCTGAATTTGCCTGGAACAGCATAAATTATTAAAACATCAACCAAGATTTTGTATATCCGATATTATATATGAAAATAGTTTGTATATTGAAAGATCAACAAATATTCGGTATATTCGATAAAAAAATGTGACATACAATAAAGCTCATGATGAAATTAAATATTTCTACTGAAATGCCATAAATATATTAAAATACAAACTTCGCTTAATTTGGGTCTTGGTATAGACAAATAAACTTGAGGTATAACTCCCCATCCAAAAACTTTAATGGGAACTATAGGCAGATGACCAATTTCTATAAGAAATTCTCTATTAAAATAACCTAGCACCCCAGGTCTTGTTAAAACCTTTATATCAACTGTTTCTTCTAATTGTAATATATTTTCAGCCGGCTCTATGTCTAAAATAGTTCCATAAAGGTCATTTTCAAATTTTGGCTCATTCAAGTACGTTTTGTAGTCAAATGGCAACAAAGACTTATTAGTAAGATGAACATATTCGAATGCATTTTCATGATAAGATCTTATTTTGATATTTATCTCTCTTGTGCTAAGAGTATACATTAAATCTGAAGATTGACCCGTGACAGTAATAAATTCAGATGGCCCGCCTAGAACTTGACATTCGAGTAAACCTCGAACATTCATATTATTCTGAGGCCGGAACATAACATTTATATATTGTATTTCATTAGGCTTTAATTTGCCGCGATGGGGTATCAAAAGTAATAAATCATTTATGAGATCACTGTGGTATTCAACATTTTCTGGGAATTTGTACAGCCATTTAAATTTAAGGCTCTCGATTTTGTCTATCATTGGCAGAATCGTTCTCATTAAATTTTTCTTAAGATTTTGATTAAGAGTAAATTTAGATTCAGTCATCGCATTTGAATCTATTGAATTGTTTGCTTTATCAGAATCTATTTCAAACCGACATTGTAAATATTCACTTGGGTGTGGGACTGAAATTAAAAACAAAGATTTAAGTTAAATGTATCAGAACACTGAATATGTAACATAACCTATGATAGATACAATATCTCTAGCTGTCTGTTGCAAAACAATCAATGGCAGAGGATACCTAAAGGCACAACGAAATTTTTTTGTTTTGTTACATGCAATGAAGCTTAAATGAAATAAATTAGAACTTAGCAAAAATACTAACTGCTAGGTTCTGTTCTCAAAGGTAAACTTCCCATTTCTGGTAAATTGGCTGCATAATTTGCACTAATTTTGTCAAAAGTCTGTAAAAATAGCATAGTTACAAATGCATAAAAAACTAAATAATAACTCTACACATGCCTTTAATTAATTTAGTTAATAGTGCAATTTAAATCCTATTAAAATATAGTAAAAAGTAGCAAGGAAATATTTTTATTATTAAATAAAATTAATTGCATGGCGAGGACTTACAAATGTAATAGGTGTAATTAATACTTTTTTCCAATTCAACCGATAGCAGGCAATCAGTGGTGTAACATTTTGAATTTTAATTGTTTTACTTTCAATGCTATCATTTAACAAACATTGGAAATCAATTTTTGGTGTTAAAATAAGAATGTTTGGAAAATTTATTCTTCCGCAAACTTTAACACAATCCTGAAAAAAGGATTATGTCACAAGTTAACAAATAACATTTGTTATTTGCATTTAAATGTATAACAATTAGGATTATTATAACTAATAATTAAACAAAACAATTATAAATCTTTCCATTTTTGAATCTGACCTTATTTTTATGTCCTTTGAATTTAATTCTCATAGAATCAGTGTAGATTCGAGCTTTTAAAGAGGTATGTTTAGTTGTATCAAACAAAATCTGAACTTTCATTGTTTCTTGGTCTTCTAAGTGTTCTTCAATTAGACAAGTTAAATTAAAAACTCGTTTAATTTTGTTTATATCTTCAAAAAAGTGTAAACCCTCGGGACGTAAAGGGTAAACGGGTTTTAATGTTAAAAAATCGATTAACTTCAATGATTCTTGCGGACACTTATCATTAACTATGTTCGATAATTTCAAATCAGATTCATTGTAAGATATACAGTGACAAAGATCTTTTTCATGAGGTAGAATTTTGTATGAACTTTGCTTTTGTATTAAAGCAAACGGTGATTTTATATTGATTTCTAAATCCAGGGGCAACGTTGACACATTTTTTATTTCAAGAATATCTGAAACAATAATATTACATTTCGACAATTAAAATAAAAACGATGAAATATGAGTTAATCAATGAACTCATATTACGATATTTACCTGTTAATCTATAAAATTCATTGTAGGGACCATTATCGTATTGAAATTCCATATAGGAAGAAGATATTTCGATTTTTGGGTCAACAAACTCTGCTGTAATTTGGCATTCTAGCAATAGCTCTTTTTTATTGATACCCTCAATGCTGCCTACTAAATACCATACTTCCTTTACTGTGGTCACTTTATTCGATGTTCCTATTATTGTTAGGTCCAACTTCTCACCTGCACTCATTTTAAAATATCTTGGTTCTAAATTAAAAAAAGCTCTGAAATTTTTTTCATATAAATTGATAATTTTAGAAAATTAACTACTTATATTTACACTGGATAATGTTATAAATATTGGAAATCTAAAACAAGTTGGTACGATATGAATATACGTCAGCAAACAAATACTGCCTAAGAACTTGCATATACTTTTTATTGATTTTTGTTTGTGTTATTTAAAAATGACAAGCTAAAATTGATATACATCAAACAAAGATTATGCTCTCAGTATAAGCCATAACATATATCCCAATACTTATAATTATAAGTTTAATTACACACTGACACTAAGGTAGGATTTTGTAACATAATGAAATAAAAACCAATAACGACCTTCTAAAAAATATTCTCATATTTTGTAGCCCGTAAATAAAAATTTTAAATAAGAAAACATGATGAATGAGAATTTAATTATTTTTATTGTTGACAAAATATTTAATATTATATACAGAATAACTGTAAAAGCCAAAAATTTTAACAGTAAATGGGATACTAATCCAGCACAATTACGCATGCTTTATAAAAAAAAGTTCAATAAAACAGGAGTTCTGACTCATTCCCAGATGGAATTGTATTTTCCTTGAGATTTCAATGGCAATGAGAATTTTTGACAATAATAGTTTAATGGAATTAAGAACATACGCAGTTTGCTGTTTATTCTTTGGCGTTTTGTAATGCTCACTCCATTCCAACGCGTGTAAACGTGTACCTTTGTTCTCCATCCCGATTTTAGAATTTAAGGGAATTCGTGTGAAATTATGACCAAGTTCAATTTTATCTCCCAAATCTCCTATGACTATACTAGTCCCAACACCGGTGACTGTAAGTGGAACCAACTGAAATAGTACCAAATTTATTTGAAGCTAACCGTATAGTTTAACTTATTCTACATTCGAATAACGTTAGTCACTGTTAGTCTTATTGACGAAATAGATAACACGAGGGGTGTTCGATAAGTAATGAGAATGGTATATATACGTCTTGATTAGAAAAATATAAAAATTTCAATACGAAGCAGATAAATCAAGACTTGCGGGACACATTAGGTGTTTATGCTCCTCCATATTTTACACCAGCAAGTTGGTGTGCTGTTTAAGCGAGTAAGAACTACCACCAATGACGTCCAACGACAGCAATAACAGAATATGTGGTAAAAAAGTTGTAAAAATTATTTTATCCGATCGTCTTGTTATTGTTTTTTATAGCTCATGAAGTAAAGGTTTCGATAGAGACTATCTTTAATATTATACACGACTATTTGGGCATGAAAAAAGTATCTGCGCGCTGGATGCCTAGAATGCTTACGATACACGCAGAAACAAACCAGACTAAGAATTTCTCAAAGCTGTTTAGATTTGTTATAAAAAGATCCTAACTTCTTTTTGGTTCGATTAATAACTTTGGATGAAACCTGGGTTTACCATTACGATTTTGAAATGAAAAAACAGTCCATGATCTGGAAGAGACCGTCAACTCCAACTCCTTTAAAATTTGAGGCATTTCCGTCCGCCGGCAAGATTATGGGCTCTCTTTTTTGATCTCTTTTGGGATAGCCAAGGATTTGGGATGGCCATTGATCGAATACCTCAATCATAGAGTCACTATTACGAGGTCCTTATTGGCAGAACAAATAAAAAACTAGCGTGATGAAATACGTGAGGAACGGAGTGGAAAACTAGCAAAAGCTGTTTTGTTTCACCAAGATAACTAACGGGGTAGTAGAACAAGTCCTAAGTTGCCGTATTCCCTCAGAAGTCAGAAATTTGATGATGATAACGCAGTGATTGCAGCTTTACACGATTTTTTAGGGATCAAAACGAAAGATTTTTTCGAAAAGGAATCTTATGCTTAGAAAAAAGATATGCCAAGTGCATACTCCTAAATGGTAACTACGTTGAAAAATAAAATAGCATTTAATAGAAGATAACTGCATCTTAGTCATTCTCACTACTCATTGAACACACTTCGTAGATAATTGAAAGGTAATTACGAAAAATGCAAGTGCAATACTGAAACTATAACACATTTGTATGCGATTGTTGTCTGAATTAAATTAAAAAGTGCAAAAAATCTGTTAACAGTAACGGTGTAGTTTCTTTTAAACTTATCGAGATTATAAACAAATGATAATGATCCACAGGTATGACAACATTGGTGGGTCATGTCTCCAAAACTTATTATCAGTAAGTAAGTCTTTACATATATATATATATATGGTTCCATTGCAATTATCTGCATATCTAATGCATTACTTTCACTTGTCACTTAACATGACATGAGATAGTAAATTACGTACGATCTATATTTCAACAATTAAAAGATCCTTCAAATCGAAACACAATAACAGATATGGCTGCGTGGCAGTAGAAGTAAATTACGCTGAAATACTTACAGACACTAACTGTTATTACCTTTTCTACAAAACTACATATAAAAGTAAAAAAAACTCACAATATCTTTCACATTTTCCAAATGTATTACAATTTTATTATTATACGTCTCAGCATCAACCAGATATATACTAACTGTGAGATTCAATTCAGATTCCGGCTCTATTATACCTTCTGCAGGTTCAATCTGCCATTTATTATCACGGATAAGCTGTAATTAATTAAGTGAAATGCAAATTTTCTTAATAATATCATTTAATACATATATAGTGTGTAATAAATTCTTGATATATAAGGTAATCATTTTAAACGGACACTTTATATTTGTTTACTAATTTCATTACATAATTTTTTCTTCTAAAAATATTTTGCAATATTAAATTTGAATTTCAATATTTCTTCTAGTGCGAGATAATATTTATATCCAATCCAGTCAAGGGGCAAATAAAGACCATGCCTAGACTGGGTTGGTTGAAAAACAGACAAACAATTCACAAGTTTTAAAAATAAACAGCTTTATCTCCAATAGAAAAAAAAAAATCTCATGAATTTACGAGTTCGACCAATAATTATGTGGGAATTTTCAATTCGACGCTTATATCTTTAACACGTTGACGAACACACTAGCGTCTATTGTCGTCAAATCGAAGTTCACTAAATGATATGACGGTAACAGCCGTCCAAAACGAAACAATCATTTTAAAACACTACGGTTATAGCAGCAGAAATGTGCATTTACCAAATTACAAGTAGAAGCCCAGTGTTACGTTTTTGAAGCAATAATTATAAAATTAGAATATTTTTTGACATTTATATATTTTTGTTGGATTATGTACTAACATTGCCTGTATAACTTCCAAAAATGTTTTATTGCACACAAAAATTGCGTATTTGTGTCATAAAACCTGCCATTTAAGTTTTTAAATTTTTGCTGTTATAGCGGCAATCTAATTGTAGATGCTAAATTAATCAAAATTTTTATTTAAACAGAAAGAGTAAAACTATACTTCCAATATTCTAAAAATTACAAAAACATAGTATCAATTTTCGAACTTCACTTTTTCCTATTGTCCGTCAATCTCTTAATGTTATAATTACGCGAACTTTTTATAAATTTATCAAAATTTGATCATACTTTTTTGGCCGAAAGGTTGTAACGTCGTAGAGATTATGTAAATTTATTCTTGTTCGTACTTTCAACGTAGTCCCAAACAAAAAAATAAAAATCATATAACTTCTTGTTCAGTTTTTAACTGCCTTCGTAACGCTGTGATTTAGCCGCTTGCCTTATAACACGGAGGTTTCGGGTTCGATTCCCAGGCCACAGGAGTAGTGGAGTCTTGATAGTGATAGTTCTTTAAGCCCGCCCGGCTAGCTATCACTCTCAATGTTAATCTGCCGCAATAACAGCATTGCTAGGTTTCGGCAGACATACATGTAAGAGCCAAATGCATTTTAGGCGCACACGCTTCACCATCTACGGCCTAATTATCACTTATCATCAAGTGATCGAGGCCATGTCGGCCAATAACCTATAAAAAATATTTTCTATTAGCGCACATATTATAATAAAACGAAAACTTGACGACTTAAGTTTGTTATTAACTTATAACTAGAGATTTTTCTAATATTACAAATTGTTACCGACCCAAGATGTCTTGAATTTTACTTCCACTGGAGAATCATTACATAAAATCAAAAGTTTCTGTGACTTTTTAAGCAACTTAATTTGACCCCAATGCAAGACTGTGGGACTACATGTCACAATGGGATTAACTCCATAACCTGTTACGTGGCATATTTGAATGGGTTCAGATACACCAAAAAGATATAACCTGGTGAAAGTCAATTTTAACAATTAATTCAGTATCACAGCTGATACATTTTATTTTACTACTAAATTTAAGATACGATGAAAAAACCAAAGTTGTATATTTTAATTGACAAAGGATTTGATATGTAATTAAATAACAGTTGATTGATGTACATGTGCATTTTGATATTGTTATGACATTAGGAATCTGTATAAATAGTAAATATTACAAAGAATTGTTATCAGTTTAAAAAACATTAGGTCATATATTGCTGGGTCAATCTAATTAGAAGTGATGGTCTGATGCTTAGTAATTCGAAATATAATTTAAAAAAATGATAAAATATACCTGACTGACATACCTCAAAGGAAATTCGTGAGTACCGAGAGCTTTAGCCCTAGTTGTTAACACTAAACATATTGTACCATTGGCTTCTATAAAGCCTTCTTTAATATTAGTAAAAACGTCAAAGATTGATTCCTACAAAAAAGTGGAAATTTTTATATAAATTTGTGGAAAATAAGAGCTCAAATAAAAGATTTAAAAAATCAGTGAGTTATAAAAATACTAATATTTTTTTGCTACTTTTAATATTGTTTCCGATTGACATTAGAGAAGAATTAATGTCAATACCCATTATTTATATACATATAAAATTGCATTCTTTAAAAAGCACTTCTTATCATTATAATATGATGTAATAATATTACTTTATTTCCATAGAAAATTATAATTTCAAAAAATTTACCTCTGGCTCTTCTACTGTGAAATACCCTTGAAACTCATTTGCAGTAAAAATTACGTTATTAACGTATGGAAAGTTCAAAAAACAGGCTCTCAATTGAATATCTGGGGCCGGTGTCAATTGTGGCGCCATCGCATTATACGTCACCGGCAATATTATAGGCCGCTTGTCGGATTTTTCAAATTCTAATTCAAGTGACGTACAATTGTTTCGAATAATGTTTGCGGTTAGTGTAATCTTAAAAAAACGTTTTAATCGTTATTATTACTCTCTACATTTGATAAAAAATCAGCACTCAATTCTGAAGGTGGGGCTGTACAGGATTTCGTATCTCAAAATTCATTCACTATTTACCAGTCATTTTGGATCTGATCACGAAAAAATTTATTAGACACCTAAAATTGTATTTAGGTAAAGGGAGATTTCAATATACGTGAATTGTATTAATGTTTAATAATGAACTTCCATAATCATATGTGTACTCAAATTATCATGTTTCTTGTAAAATTGTTATTTCCTACGGTACTGGTTTTTAAATTTTAACGAAAATAACGAAACATAATAATATATATTATGCGTATACATACATTTAAGGTAATTACAGACTCGGGGTCTATTACAATTTTACTAGGTTCAATTTTAAATTCTTTCGGGGATTTCGGTAGTTCTGGTTTAGGAAGTTCAGCAACAGCATAATCTATTAATGTAATACTGCCAATATCCAACCCATCAGACGGTATCGTTACAGTACCCGAAACAAGCACATACGACTCATTTAGTATATCTAACCGTAATGTTTTAGGAACCCCTGAAATAAAGTTAACTATCATGATTAATATAAACTGTTTACATAATTATAACAAGCTCACACATTGCTTTAGATCTGGAAAATCTACCAAATTATAAGGAACATAAATATCGTTACCTAAACTCACATCTCCAAAGTCCAAAGATGGCACGTTGAATTTTATAGACGGATAGATGACTACACCTCTGGTTAATAAATATTGCATTATATTAATGTAACAAACCTGTAGCAGATTTTATTAAGATAATTATTTAATCTTACTTTAAATAAACCTTCAACATGACGTCTGTATCCCGTATAATAAAATTGATTTCTTCAAAAAACGGTCCTGGGTTGGAATTAAAAAAGGAAACAACGAAAGTATCTTTTTCTCCAGGGCGAAGACAATGGTATTCAGGTGTACATGTTATTTTGCTTCCAAAAAGTGCAACAACGTCTTTATAAGCAATAACGCCATTAATATGTCCTGTGATTAAACACAAGTTTTTAATTAATTTCGTAACTTATTTTAATTTATATGATAAACGATTTTAAATTCTTTCAAAGTACAGAATAAAAATGCACTTTTAACCTTTGTTCATTGCGACAATTTCGTAGTTATATTTTTTATTTATATAAACTGAACTCATGTCAAGAGTCTCCAAGTTTAGATGTATGGTAGGTGGCAATGAAGTCCCGAGTAATTTTAAAGGGACTCGATCAGTAATTCCATCTATGTCCAAATATACCAGTGCACCTTGATCACCTATTTCTTTAGGACAAAATGTGATAGCTATTTCGCTTGTTTTATTAGGCCACAATTGACCTCTCTAAAATTGAAACAGACATTTTTTTTTATTTACAGAAAATTATGCAACGAAATATAATCCTTAGCTAGCAAAAAAATGAACAAAAATAAAATAAACCGTTGTTCATCACACTAATATATATTGTTTACTTATACCTAATACCTAAGGTATTAAGTAATCATTTATTACCATATCATATATTTTTAAATTTATGATATGTGATAATTAACAGCTACTATTTTTAAGTTTTGTTACTTTATAATTAATATGTATACTAACGATTGGTGTTATTGAAAAATGTATGTTTTGAAATAATAATGTTTCGTCTGCAACAAGCGCCTGTATTTCATCATAGAATATTCTTGTATAAACTCTTTCATGTTCGGCACTGCTCAACACATCATATCGAACTAACTTTGCACATTTATTTACTTCACTATCCTTAAGATTGTAAAAGGCAGTTGCAAGTTTTACTTTGTCTTCAAAATCTAAAACATAAATAACAATCAAATGTTACTCTATGAAGTCTGACAGTAGTAACACTATCAACGAAGACAAAATTACCATTATCCTGAACTTACCATAATAAACAGATTCGTTCTTCATGCAAACGTAAGTAAGAACATTGTCAGATTTGTTAGTTATTTTGAATATTTGTTGTCGCAACATTCCATTATATGTATCAGTAAATCTAACCACTCTTTTTTCTAGCAGTACGTTCGCGGCGTGAGTCGTTCCAGATAATTTAATTCTAAATATTTCTCCTAAAATACAATATTTAAATATATTTTTGACAGAAACATAGGTGGTCCTTGTCTGCTAATATTTAAATACCTGTTTCGAACATCAATCGCAGTGTACCTTCCGAATTCCCCAAATGCATGGTTTTGAATGATACTTTTATTTCAATTTTCTCGTCAGAGTTAAGATAAAAAGATTTTGGCTCCACAGAGAAGGGACTGAAATTATGAAAAATTATGTTATCTCCAAATATCTGCAAAATTCGCATTATTTTTTTTCTTAATAAAAACGATTAATTTCCGTACCTTTATATAAAAATTATATTGATTACTAATAAATAATTATGTAAATTAATTTGTGCACATTTTTAATAAATTAAGCACTGTACTAATTTTTAATATAATAAAGTTATTGAATAATAAAATGTCACTAATGACATTCAATATTTTTTCGTTCGTATTTTTGTATCCTATTACATAAATGTGTATTTATATATTTGTTACCAATTTTTCGGTCTCAGCATATGTTCAGTGCGAAAGAATAATTTTAAAATTTTTATCTCGTTTAGAACCTCAATATTTATATTTTAAAAGTGATCAACATTTAAGATCGTACAAATTTATCGTTTAGTTGTATATTTGTGGAAAGTGATAATCGCATTGCCTAGCCAATAAACTCCTATTAAAAAAAATATGGGCCTGAACGTTAAGCCGTGACATTATAATTATTAAAAATATTACGGGTAACATTTCATACTTACCATTTCGCATCTAATGTAAACCCGCAAGCCACCTTACTAGTGTTTTGAATATTTAAATAATGGTTACTTTCAACTTTCAATGGTACTTTCGGAAGCACCAATTCATCGGGAATATTTAATATCGGCTTAGGCCCTATTGCTGTAACAAAATATACACCAATTTCGCAGGATTTTTATCATGAAGGCAAACATTAAATTTTTCTGTTGTTACTATGTTATTCATGTTATTTTTTAATATAGTGTTTATTTACCTATCAATGGTAATACATATTTGTCCGTATCAGTGTAAAAAACAATCTCGTGTACATAATCCTCTATTTGTATCGGAACGAAAGTAACGCTAAATGAAACGTTCATTCCTGGAGCTAACCTCGATAAAGGCTGATCTCTATTGAGCTTTACAGAATAATATAAGGATTCCTTGAAAACCATTTTCAGATGAGTTGGAACCTGTAATGTATTTTATAGTTTGCAATGATATCTTTTAAAAATAAATTTACTAGGAAACTACGAAATAAAGGTTAATCTATTTACCGTACTTATATTTTTTACCAATAATTTAGCAACAACCTTTTCGTTGGGTATATAGTTTTGGAAAACTAGTATTTTAGGTGTGAATGACAATACAATTAGTCTTTTATCTTCATCGGTTTTAACAATGTTGTCTATATTAATATTGGTTAAAGATTGCAAACGTTCGGCAGTAGTCATTCTTATTTCTCTTTCATAATCCGATGGTATAATCTATAAAAATTAAACTTTATAAGTTCGGGACAAAATACGTTTCAATCTGTTGTAATTAAAATGATTATGTATTTATTTGCTTTAAGGCTGTCATTGACAAAGCTCACGCCTCCTTTAATTTTCATACTTGCTAAACAAATCACTTAGGAAATTTTATATATACTCATTATAGTATTATATAATCAATGAAAGTGTAAATGAATTGTGTTTTATGATATCGGAAGGGAAATAACAAAAAGATACTCGACCATCTAGATAACTCCCTAGAGGTAAGGTTAGACTTGAGAGATTTTAACCCTCTGTTACATTCTGCATGGTCCTCCTTATTAATTACATATTAAAAATTACATCATAGCAAAGAACTACTCCGTCATTTAATGTTCTCTGCATTATCAGTTGTGTTGACAAATTTGTTGCTAATTTGGAACGTGGAATTTTTGAAAAACAAATAACAATCGCATTTTTATTCTAAGAATCTTCTTAATGGTAACATCAGAGGATAATTATAAGTTCAAATTAAAAAATATGGCTGAAAAGTCATTACATATCAAGATATCTAATTTATATCTCTAACCTAATTTACAACAGATCGGCATTGCAAAACGGGTTCAAATAGCTCCACTACTGCTAAAGTCCTATGGAACAAATACAGAAGTAAATGTTATTTACATACTAACGACAGGTTATTTTTCCTAAAGTGATTTTAATACACTATAAAATGTTAATTCCCCATTAAACTAAGTATTACCAAGACATGAACGGTGCTTTTCTTTTCATCTAGCATTTTAAAATAAATTATGTTGTAGCCGACTTACTTCTTCCGATGGATCCACAATTTTTTTCTTAGCCAGTAAGTGGTACAGTTCTGGTGTAAAATATCCATTTTGTTTATACTTTTGCAATATCTCCATCACGGCTCTATAACTTCGTTCATCTGACAATTATTTATTTACATTTAATGTCTACGACAATACTTTTCAAAAATTCAAAAATCGAATTTTGTATAAACTTATTTAATCTATAATAATACAATGCAGATAAATAAAATTGTGTAAACCAAAGTCTGTCTTAAGAAAGTCAATATAGGTGTTTTGCTAATAAAGAAAGTTACTAATTGTACCACCAGTTTCTATTAACCTTCTAAATAAATTTACTATTAACGTACGCTGCAATGTGATATACGACAATAATCGAACGGTAGATTCAAACTTAGTACCTTAGATTTATAATCGCGCTTTGCGTAGCGCTTTATTCAGAAAGATATCCGAAAAATTCCCAATTTTGAACTACCTATGAATTATTATCAAGAAGAAATAGATTCCATGTTACATCACCAAACACAAAACTTACTTTATACAAAATATTTCTACTTTATTAAAAAAAAAAACATTTTCTATTACTATGTAATTTATAATTAGCCTTTAACGTAATATAAATTTAATTAAACACACAATTCATAACATTTCATTAATTTCAGTGCACGATAGTTTTTAATAAGTTCCAAGTGAATAGAAAATAATTTGTGAAATGCTTGACGCTGGCAAAGAGGGCGCATTGAGTGCGGAAATAGCAACCGATCGTAATTTTAGTGAAATCAGGGCAACACGGCCGCGGACAGAAATAGCGACTGGTGGTGCACGCGTCTACTTGCTGTCAATTACGTCCGGATAGGGTGCACGATTAGCGGCTACCGAACAGCAAACGGTGAGAGGGACGCACGCGGAGCGCCACCGCTTCGGGACCGGCGTCCTAACCCTCGCGAGTGTTCTTTTTTTCAAATAATTGCATAACTTGTGAATTATCCAGTGTTTATTGCTTTACTTATGATGTATAGATTGTATTACCTGTGCTAATACCAAAGTGAATACCTTGATTTTTCTCAAACTGAACCTCGCTAACGTATTGACGCAAGAATAAAAAGGAAGTATTTTATACAATATATTATTTTTAATTTATTATGAACTTATCTGTCCAACTAAATAAACCAAATATTTTATTAATTAAAAACAGGTATTTTAATAATATTACTAATAATACTACTCGAATTCTATACAAAATGTGGGTGAATTAAAACTCATTGAAATGTTATAAGTATGTAAATAGTTTTGATATTTTGGGATATGCGTAGCGAAATAAATGGGTCGACGAGGCGTTGGCGACTCGGCAGCGCCCGTTTTATCCCGGTCACAGCTGCCGTTTTGAATGCACATAATAATATTCTAAAAAAATTGTGCTACATCAAAATGATGTAAATAATTAAATTATGAAAAGTAATACTTATCCGGTACCAAACGTGTGTCGATATATATACCCACAATTAGAACAAATTTAGTCAGTGCCACCAGTAATAAAATTAATTTGTAAAACAAAATTAAATCTTATATTGATTATATTGACCTTCGTTATATACAAAATAATTTAAAGATTTTATTATCGAATTCTTCTATTGTACTATGCTTTTATAATACTGATAGTCATGCAGACGTAAATTCGAAGATCTTGAATAATATCGCTATGGTTTCACACCGACTCAGTAATTTAAATATTTACAAAGCTTATTTACAATATTATACTTTTTAAATATCTCTTAACTTCTTTTTTCACCGCCTAGTCTGTAAATGATTGTAAACAATGTATTCTTATGAATACGTATTTCAATATAGTTAACATAAATTATTTTATGTTACATAACAAGTTCCCTATTTAATAAGGTAAATAAATAATTTGTAGAGCACTAACATTTGGAGTTTTATTCAATATTGTAATTTTTTCAAGGTGGTCTCAAACTTTTGGCCAGCAGTGTACATTTACAATTTTTTGATTATATTAGCTGATGTCTACTCAGACATTTATGAGTTACACCTCTTTATTTGGTTTATTTACCAATTTGAAAAATTATAGAATTTTAAATAAAATCAAATAGTAATATAAATTTTTATGCTCGGCATTAAAATTACTAACTACGAATATTAATGCGGAAATCATCAATAAAGTTTATAATTTTTGGGTATTTCTATTAACACATGTAATATATTGAAACAAAGTTGGATTTTCCTAATCAACTTTTGAATCTATTTCTTTGTACTAAAACTTCTTATTAAGTAAAACTTGTTTACTTGTACTTATAATAATGTTCTTTTTTAAATATTACTATAATTCTATCTCCAACAGAAATACAATTTTTTAATTCTGAACATAGTAATATCATTGTCCGTTTGACTACCTATATCTTTGAAACTAACCAGTTCCCAAAATTTATAAATAACATAAACTTGCATTACACATCGTCTTAACCTCATCAAACATATAATATATGCAAAATGTTGAATGCTATCTAAACTGCTCTGTGCAGAAGGGTCATATGCTAAAAAAATCTTATTCGTGCATATAGTGAACAAAAATGAAACAGTTTATATTGAGCCTGAAATAAGACTTGGCATTATTTGGTTAATATTATGAATTACATTTGTTTTTTAGTTAGAATTATCACGTTTAATAATTAAAATCTTCGTTACAACCGCACATGATCGTTTCTTGTTTAGTATGTAACATAGAGTATTTTTTTATTTATTACTGTTTTGTTATTCTTACCTAAATGTTTACGAAGAAATAGAAAAAGTGTAAAGTGTTGTTTCAAAGGTGGACTAATGTAACGATACATATTTTGATAATCAAATAACAAAACAATCACTAGTATATTAGTTAATAATAATAAAATTTTATTCTTGCTGAACAAATTGAACACAACGGATTGGGTGACAAAAATAGACAGTGTCTTAAAAAAAGGCCATTGCTCTATTTCTGCTGTAAACGCAAAGGAAATGTTTCATTTTGGTCCAGGCATATGTAAACAACCTTAAAAATATGAAAAAATGTAAAATAAAGATTCTGTCTCTTTGTTTTCTTGTTTATTGACCCCTAAAGTTCCGATTTTGCATGTAATGTACAGACTTTAGTGAATAATCTATAGCAATGTCAATGAAAAAAAAACCTTAACCTTCAAAAACAAAGACTAAAATGATAAATGAAAACAACGTAGCGAAAATAAACTATTCTTGAAATAGTGTAAAGAAGTTAATAGGCACATAGGTATATGCGTTACTAGAGCACCTGCTGGCGATAAATATAATGAGCCTTTTTATAGGTATTGGACTAACACGTGACTTCAATTTCACCTGTAGTTAGACAATGAACCCGTAGATGATGAAGCTTGCTTGCAATTTCAGATCAGAAGGAAGCGAATCGAATATTTGTGATTGCCCAAATACAGTAATTTTGATATGGCGCCAGTTTGACATGGAGAGTGGTAACAAGACATGTAGGTTTAAAAACAAACTACCACTGTCCAGACTCCAATACTATGAGTATACTTGTCTAATATATGATCTCGGAATCGAAGCCGGGACCTCCGCACTAATAATAAGCACTGTGCCACGGAGGTCACAAGACTGGCATTTAGTCAACGCGACCTAAATTTTTTTTTTTATTTGTTCATATTATAGATGCTGAAAGGGCGAGGCAGAGATCCCAGAGCCGCGGTGCCCCCCACACCAATGATGTCAATACGCTCTGTTGTACGACCTCCTCTAGCGAAGCCTGAACCCGACTACGAAGTTGTGGAGTTTCCATCGGAGCAGTATGTCAACGCGAAGGTGCAGCCACCACCGCCACCCCCGCCGAGACCACCAACAGGTAAACCATTTCATAGTTTTTCTTTTAATATTTTTGGTATCTTTAGATCAAATTCAGAGGTATAAATGTAAATATGCAAAATCTATTATATGTAATTCTATATATACCTATACAATTCAGCCCTAATTGTCTAACTGATTTTTGGAAACATGAAATTTGAAAATAGATCTTTGTGATACATACTATACTAAAGTTTTCTGAAACTCCATTCCTAAGGGACGAAAAGAAATGTTCAAATTTAAATGAAACTTTTTATTCTCGTGAGTCGTTGAACCCCAAAATTAATAAATATGCTGCAGTGGGATTCATCTTAATATTAAAAAAACAACACCCAAACGCCACGTTCCAGTTGGTTCTACTCGTAAAAGCTACTGGACAGAGTTTTAAAAAATTTTGTATAATGATAGATGATCTCAGTCAATATTTCGGATACTTTTTACGGCCGCAAACTCCTTAATTTCTTCAAAAAATAAAGTTTCATTTTCTTCTATTTAAGTAGATTCATGTAAAAATTTATTAATTGATTCTTCCTAATTTTTAATATAAATGGTTGCTCAGAATGTTTTTCGTTTTTAAATTGACTACTACGCGTCTACCGCAGGTACCAGGGGGAGGGGAGTGATCTCAATCGATTGGCCAGCTTGTTAAGTTTACTAGCCATGAATCGTTTCATGGGACCGCAGCGCGCCTTTTGCGTGCGAGTGTTTTATTGAAAGGATTCCTACAGAGAGCGAGGGCGTCTATCGTCGAGCGCTCAGCTCGAAAACCAAACTGAGCGTCCGACAGGTCCGGCCCGGCCACC
>DWQX01000460.1:0-42659 GCA_018245475.1 Pharmacophagus antenor | reverse complement strand
GGTTTACCGCCGCGGGGTTTTTAGTGGGTAGCTCCTGGAAATAATTCTATTTCCAGGAAAAGTGCCCTTCTCAGGGCGCCGGTAGCCCCACACACGCCTCCCTCTCCCACTTACGGTGCAGCCATTCATTTTCCCCGCGCAAACAAAAAAAAAAAGTTAGACTACCACCGGAGGTTCCCAGTCGATTCTACCTTAGGGCGGCATGAACCACCGATGGCTTACACTAGTTACTCACTTGCCGCCTCACGGCGAGGAGCACAATAGTCGGCGCCGGCGTGAACGTGTTGAGCAAGGTGTGAAGGACACCGTAATCTTCGGAGAGCGGCCACCTAGGGCTCCTGTAGCTCTGATTTCCTCGCAGAGAATGGAGTATCTTTCGACGAAACCAAAAAACGAAATGCGGTCATAGTCAGATACCCTTGTTAAGTTTTTAGGCGTTCGATTTTACATAGATATAAAAGGACGCTGAAACTCTCCCCCTCTTAATAAATGTTATCTGTGCGGATTCGTTACGCACTCGACACTAATCCCTTTTGACGCGATACGTATCTATACACGGTCTAATTACCGCCGAAGAGAGTCACTTGCGTAGTTACTGACATGAGTGTTACTAGTAATAATAACAAGGTAACATTGTGTAACGAAAATCGTGAAGTCGAATGACCTAAAAGAAATGCTTAATTTGGGTCGTTTAAAACGTATACTAATTAAGCGAGGTTATTAATACATCAAGCTATAAATATTAATAACATTACAATTTGGCAGCTTAATATTTACACAATACTTCACCATTTATAGAACAATAAATAACATTCCGCTTGTAACTTTTCATTCCGAACTTCTCAGCGATCTGATTTCGTAATTAATCTCAGTCGTAACGCGATCTACAAAGAAACGATCTCGCAAATTAAAGTACATTTATAAAATTTAAGATACAATTTTTTGGACAATAAATTAAATTACTTTGTAATTTTTGCGTAAAATAAAATTTATCTAAGACCCTCATTAGCTGGGGGCCGGTATACCTTTAATACCATTTTTGTGATCATTACTGTTCTTATATCTTTGCAAAAGTTTATGTCTAATGATAGACATATTACGCTGTTGGATAAGAAGCATTGTTAACATCCTATTTAAATATTTCTATACACACCAGCATGATGAAAATTTAAAAATTGATATATCGTATTGTAAAACATTGTTTGAATTTATTGTAAATCAAAATTATGATTTAATGCAAGTTGGTTCACATCTAGCATAATACAGATAAGACCACGTGGATGATTTTCAGCTACTGGTATGAATCGTTGATGATATCATATTAGCGATTGTTATAATATAAAAAAAATCAAACAGCCTAGAAACAGCCTGCTCGTGATTGTTGTATCAAAGCAAACAGCCTACTCATCATTGTTGTACTCGCTTATCGTTCTTGAGAAATATTGATTTTTATATTTATCGCGGTATCGATACAATAAGGAACTGTTGCGTGTGCGATTACTTTACAGTTTCCGTACTAATTTTATTCTAAAGCGCAAGTCACTTGTCCGCAGACGGTTCGGACAGTCATAGCAGTGACATCACACGGATATTTTTTTTTTCGTACAATGTTTTTCTTTAGTGTTAATAGAAATAGGGAATCACTAATTGTATTAGTACAACTATACAGTATAAAGAGGCATCAAGTAAATAAGTAATTATTGCAACCAGTAAAATTATAAAGATGACGGCATATAATTTAGATGATAAATGCTTTGTAATAAATAGTACATGTTATGAAATAGTCGTCTAAGACGAAATCGTACTAACTGTTTAATGATTAAGCATCAGGCAAAATTTACTTGTACAAGAAAATTGTAAAAACATATCTTACTTAAGAACATAGCTTGTAGAATAAGCTCGTGGATGAGAATTAACGTTTGCTGAATAATATCGTATTTTTGAGGCCATCCTTGCGTGGATCGATGGTTTGCCGCGCGCCTCACTCGGAACGTACAAGTAGGTTGAATCAAATTTTACCTCCGATTCGGAAGACTGTTGGTACTTACTTTTATAGACTAGACACAAGCTTTGAAAAACTCTGTAAATTTTTTTCGAATATGCAAACGTAGTAAAATGAAGAGAAAATTTTTCTACAATGGGCTAATTCTTAATATCACGTTCTTATGGTTTACTAGGATTGAGCCGAAGATGATTAAGTGTTCGCGTCAGGGTTTGGCTCTCATGTGTTAATACAAGGAATATAGCAATGCAGTTAAATTTTCGCACTGTACAATGTACTGCACATTGCCAACTTGACAGTAGTAATTAGTTAAGCGGCTTCGGAAGAACTTATCAGTCCTAACTTACTATGTGAACCAGGGACTTTCGTATTACATGCATGTTTGGTTATCGGGTTCCCTAATTTATGTCGATATACATTCACAATGTTCGAATTCACAATTTGATAGTTTTCAGTATGCTGTTGCTACATAACACGAGCAAAAAGCTTGGACAACACTTAAGTTTGTATAAAGAAATTAATATAACTATAAACATGAAAAATATTAATAAATATTATAGCAGAAAATTAGAAAATTTAAATGGTTTAATAAGAAAAGATTCCATTACAATGAATATCGATTCGTGAGCCCAGTTGACGTTTTCCAATAAACTAACAACAAAGAAAGTCTGCGAAGTGCTTCATTTCCCATAACAGTTACAGACGTCACGTAGGTGCATGCGAAGCGGTTGAGGTTTACTTTGCTTTTTTCTTTCAATTAATAATTAATTGATCAACACCATAGAACATTTATTATTTATACAAAATTTAAGTGTCGACAGTTCTAGCGTGTTTAGTTTAAAATTTCCTACATTATTTTGGTACTCGTGCGGGTACTGTAATATATTAATTTGAGAAACTTGAAATTAATATCGCGTGTGATAAATCTTAATCGACGAAGATGGATCACGATTGGTGGCAGCTAACGCCCCGGAGGGAGCTCACCTCTTTGCCATATTGTTTGGCTGCGCTCGATTCGAGGGTTTGTATCATTTTTACTTGTAAAACATTATTGAGTAGTTATCAAGCAATGAAAACTATAGTATACGCACTTTCGAATTTCCAATGAATATGATAAGGAATAACCAAATCGCACAATGGTGAGCATGCGACCTCAGCACGCAAAAAACAGATATAATAGGGAGTAAATAAGGTTAAAAATATATGTCCAGTTTACATCTCGTTAGTTGGCAGTACATTAAGGAATTTTAATATTACTCTTGCTTACTTATTCAAGTAACTTGGTTTCTAAATCACTTAATAAAACTTGTGAACTTAAGTTTCGCGAATAGTAGCATATTTTACATGCAGTAGAATTAATAATATTCGTAATTTGTTCTCTTTATGGCAATGCTCGAATGCGTATTTGATAATTCAGAGACATTATCGCTTGCTAAACAAAGCTAAATATAGCTGTAAATAAATTAAGAATCATCGAAAAATTAGTCTTTGTCACTTTATTTCTTAATCTACTACGAAAAAGTTACAGCTTTAATATAGTATAAAATTAAATATATATAGCTTTGTATAACGCGGGCACTCTCTTAAATCTAAATTGTAAAGCACGATCGGATCATTGCTCCTTCAAGAGCGATAATAAAACTTTACGCGTAAATGTTCTTACAATTATTCTAAGGGATATTTCAAGTGGGATTTTCCATATCGTCAAAAGGTGTTTCCGTTTGATGTTTAGGAAAAGATATGAGCACGGACGTCTTACCTCTACTTGATGCTATTAATGCGTAGATACAATCTAAAATTATATTAATATTGTAATTTAAAAGAGGATTTCGGATATTTTCGAGAGCTACATACGTAACTTCTGAGTAAATGCAAGGACTACGTCTGGAAAAACTTTTTCATGAAGTGTAAAAACTCTTGTTAAACAGTTAATAAGTAATAACATTGTCTATACAGTTACTTGTACAAAGTATAGATACATAAAGACAAAGAAAACTTTTCATTACATGTTCATTTACATTTCCTTACATACAGTTATCATTTTTATTCAAACTCTAGGCGGAGCACTAGATACGCGTGCCTGTTCCGATGTAAATCGCTTTACGAAAATCGATTGAACGAGTGCTCGGGGGCAGGAAGTATTCGTGTATCGCTGCACACAGCGGCTCTCATCGATACATACGACCTGGAAACTAACCGTGAACAAAATTTCGTGTTACCGCTCCGGTTCTACAATTAACAAAATCAGCTAAATAACGTATCTTTTGTGACGTTACCTTTTTCTGAACTGAAGGTTGACTTTATTGTATAACCTGTTCATCTATTGTAAATCTAGAAGTATTACATTTTTCTTCGACATCACAGTTTTCTACTGAAAAATTGCATTGATCAGTACATTCACATCGCAGTGTGCTTGCGCTACATTGTGTAAATCAAGATTAAATTTATGAAAAACTGTGCCCGGCCAATATTTTACACTTTAATAATAAATAGAGCAAGCAATCAATCAGTTTGCTAGACGGGGATTCTGCATCGTGGTTGAATGGTGGGTCAATTTTGAAAATAGTGCCACTACCGGGATATTATAAAAAATAATACAGTGATGCGATCACTTCGATATAAATAGTACCACTCTTTGTTCCTTTTAATTCAATCGCTATATACTACCACCAGGTATTATAATACCTGTTGAACTTAAATAGTTTTATAGGATTTCTTATGTTAGTTACAGAAATAGATGTTATATTGGTATCTAAGTAGAAGATTTTCTCTACGTCGGACCTAGCAGTTCATAATTAGTTAATACGTAAGTAATACTGCGCATGCGTATCGATACACCTACTGAGCAACGGAATACTTATGACTCGATAAACTCTGCCACTCTCCAACTAGACCGTTGTCATTGCAAGGTAGAACTATGAAACTTTTATTGCATCACAGTTTATAATTGTACATTTAGTACGTCATGTCGCACCGGCGTGTGTTATGTAATAGATGGAGCGTATGTAATGATAATAATAATAATAATGAAAACTAGGTAAATGTGCCTGCCATAAAACCGCAAGATAACTTTAACTATATGAAATAACGTTAGTACTGTTAACTTTTCAGGAATTCTGTTACATTTACAATAATTAACCGTCGACAAGTTGAAAGGTTCTTAAGCCATAGCGTATTTTTTTATTTATTTATGACTATATCCTGAATAGTTTTAAAGAGAGAGTATTACATCGTAATAGCTTTGAATATCTAAACAAATTATGCTATTGCATTTGAATTGCCTCTGTGGCGCAGGGTTTTATTGTTTGTCTCGTAGCGAAGGCCCTGTGTTCGGTTCCCGAGCCACATTGTAGTGGAGTTTGGTTGATGCAAGTATTTTTCTTACCCGTCTGGCAAGCTACCACACTTAATGGCAATCTGCTATCATAAAGGCAATCCTGTGTTACAGCATGCCATTTTAGATAAAAAAAATTTATTCAATATTTTAATGTACAAAATCTTGGACATAACTATAACATATTATAATTATCATAATTGAAGAAAAATATTTCTTGAACAGTCAATTTATTTTGAATATAATTATAAAAGTCTAGATTTAGTCTTTAAATACTTTGGATTTGGTGTGTGTAGCAATGTGATTTCCTACAGATAAATATCGAGAATAAAATCATGTGTAAAGAAATGATATGGATATTAGCTAATTCTGAACACGAAATGTTGACGAAGAATGTTACAAAAAAAATTTAAACAGTGAAGAATTAAGACAAAATACTAACGATAGCAATACCTTATATATAAAGCATAAATTTAGTAACAAGATGTATTATTGTTTCAGGGCTTGGCGTTCACGATCGAAGAGCGACAAGCGTTGGGTATACATGGACTGTTGCCCGCGAAGGTCAAGAGCCAGGAGGAGCAGGTCCAACTATGCAAGCTCTCAGTCGAGAGATACGAGGATCCGTTGAACAAATACATTTATCTCATGGGATTATTGGTAAGTTTACGTTATTTACTCGTGTTGGTGGAGAAATATTCAGAAATTTACAAAAATTTCAATTCGTGAATTCGTGTTTAAAATACATGAAATAAGATAAAAATATTTATTCAAATATTCCAACAAGGGTGAACAGTTGTTTACTCGATTCCTAACTATTAATGTTAAATACGAGTACGACATGTTTGATGGCATGTCAAGCAGGTGACGACCGATATCGATGTGAGCTCTACTTACCATTGAAAATGGTGCGATTTCATTGAATTGTGCGATTGATTAATTAGCTTTTTAGTCATTAGTACACGCGTGATACAATTAATAGTGTATCGTATACACATTCACTGGCATCCTGTCCGTATCAAGGTTGAAGCCTTTGTCAATGCTAAGACCACTCCTGTCGGACACTTTTTAGAGCAAATGAATATGAAATATTTGTTTTATGCTTACTTTAGATTAAAACAATAAATATCTCATAGTTATAGGTGCGCAGAGGTCGACGTCTATCATTCCTGATGATTCTAGGATACAACCACAAAAGTAATGACTCATTCACAAACATATCATCAGTTTTTTTAAATAAATTGCTTAATTACGTAACAATTTAAAACATTTTTATTACTGTAATTTAATTAGAAACTATTGATCTTTTTTATCTAGCTGTATGAAACTTGTAATCTTCTCTCGTTCTATTAGGATCGCAACGAGCACCTGTTCTACCGCTTTGTGGGTGAGCATGTAGCTGATCTGATGCCCATCGTTTACACGCCGACGGTCGGCCTGGCCTGCCAGAAGTACGGCCTGATCTACCGCCGTCCGCGTGGTCTATTCATCACCATCAACGACAAGGGCCACGTTTACGACATCCTGCAAAACTGGTAAGCGTTCGTGCAATATTCTTTCATATAGCCCGGTTACCTAATGTATATTTAAAGAGAGCACAGTAATTAATAAGACTAAATTGTAGTTAAAAAAGCCACTCTCTCATTTATCTCCAATGTATTACTTTAAATTAGTTTATTAATTAAATACACTATGTACTAATACATTATCAATTTTAGTTTCGTTACGGTGATGTACAGTTAAATGGTGACATTGTCATAGTTTATGACTAGTCTCTTCAGAAGATAGAATTGTTCATTCTTCCATAGTACCATGCTGTGAAAATTAGGAACAATGTTAGTAACATCCATAACTAGTGCTGTGATCGTTAACGTGTTAATGTTAATAGAAAACTTTTGTATCAATGTAATCTTATATGTTACATGTTATATTTCTGTCAGAACAATTATATATGTAACGTAAAGGTCACTCGGACAGTTTCAGGCCAAAGTCGCCAGCCGAGGGTACGAGTAGATTCGAGGCGATCTAGTTCGTTGTTGCGATCGAATGGTTACTTCCGTGTAATTATAACAATAAATCAATTTAATAAGCAATCTGTAATCCTATTTCGACGATACTGCACGCTGCGTGGAGTAAAACCTCTTTATGCGTCTATATATTCCTACTTGATATTATCGGTTATAATTATTTTTTGTCTGCCTTCGTGGCGCAGTGGTTTATCCGCTTGCTTTGTAACGCAGAGGTCCCGGGTTCGATTCCCGGGCCACAGGAGCAGTGAAGCCATAACAGATAAAAGAAAGCGAATCTGTGATGCTTCGTTTGGTCCGCTCTATATCGAATTCTAGGACTAGAAATATTAAACAGCATTGGATCGAATGGTACAAATATGGGTACTAATGAATACTAGAGTGGACATCACGTTTCGGCATTACGATCACCGCCCCGGCGACGTCAGGCGCGGACACTGTAATGGGCATAGGCGGACGTGCTTAGCGAAATAAACCTTAATTCCTTTGTCACCGTACTATGTCATGCTTCATATATAAAACTTGTGCGGCATCGCTGAACAAATTTAGAGTTAAATGAAATGCTCATGCTGATTTTGCTTTTTATGTATAAAGCATTCTTTATTTCAGCTTATTTGAAAACAATAACTTGAAAAAAATGTTATGAATTCCAGTATAATTTTTTTTTTAATTATTTAGGTGAAATGTAGTTCTTAAATTTGTTACATTTATTAAAATTTATGGAAAATCAGTGCTAAATGATTTGTTATTATTTAACGATATTCTCAAACACATTACGTAAAAGAAAAAATAGTACCTTTGTTAGCTGAGAGTGTAATTTATTATGTAGTGGATAATATTAAATAAAAGAAATAATATTAAGAACAAGTTTATTCTTAGAGTTTAATCAAAATATAGTGAAAGCATGTTGCCAAACGCAAAGTTAATAAGGCTTAAAATTTATGCGTAACAATTTTTGATTCGTTTAAGTATTGTCATAATTTTTATGTTTTCTTGGAAAAAAGAAGGATGTACTTCTTTTTAGCGAGAAACTTTGTACGAGTGAGAGAACCACTTTATATTAATATTGATGTCAACTATCAATTAACAGTGTTGCCTAGTGATGAACTTGATGTCACAACTAATTGTATTCAGAACCGTCATGACTCTGCAGAATGACATCCTTAACAAAATCACTTTGTTCCAATCCCCACCATTAGATCATTAGATCGCGTCATTTCTATTAGTGATACCGAATAGAGATTTCAAGGCTCAAGGAGAATAAATTCAGTTTGATTGACGAAGTAAACTGACGTGACGAAGCAATTTTTATTAATAAAGGATACACGGATAAATTATGAGTTGACAGGATATCGTATATAGTCACGAGTCAGTAATTTGCTTTTAAGCAAATTAATGAATAAAACTATTTCACCTCTTACACACACACCAACATATGATTCTTAATAGAATAGATAAGATGCTTCTGAAGAAGTTACTGGTATGTGACCACAGATGAAATATTGAAACCTTATAAGGAAGAGGATAATTTAATATATTAATTTATATCATCAATTCAGACTCAACAATAAACATAAGTATAATCGTTAAATTCTGTTATATTTAAGCTTCAATTCAACTCTAGTATTATAGTTGATGATTAAAAATGATACAATAGTCGGTGCTTACAAGAGTATACATAACTTTTCCTTATTCATCTTTGAGATATCAGTGTAATTTAAGCTTTTAAATATTTCAGACTAGAAGAGAGTGTATTTGGTATTTTTTTTTAAATAATGTTTTGTCATAAAACGAAAATGGTTGTAGGCCGGAGACGGACGTGCGCGCCATCGTGGTGACGGACGGGGAGCGCATCCTAGGTCTGGGCGACCTGGGCGCGTGCGGCATGGGCATCCCGGTGGGCAAGCTGGCGCTCTACACCGCTCTTGCGGGCATCAAGCCGCATCAATGCCTGCCCATTACACTCGGTAATTTATTTATATCAAATTTCATCTCTACCGAGCTGTCACCGTCTCGGTTAATTGTCGGATAGTATCAAATGTCTAAACATTATTGGATATTAACAAAAGTAAAACAGGAGGCGTGTTGATCCTATGCTCATCTCAATCATTTTGTTGTTATGGTCGCCTGCGTATTCATATTCTGATAGGTGGTCATTTCATAATTACCATCAGATAAACCTAGCACTAATGCCGGCGGATTATTCAGCCAGTTCCCGTTTACATGATGGATTAGTGGTATGGAGTCCTACCGTTAACTGGGACAGAAAAGTACCAAGGATAGTCAGGCGCAGCGTGGGAGTGGCAATCTGCTACAGTGATGACGTAGCGAAGATAGCAGGGAATCGGTGGATCGGGCTCAGTGACAGTATTGCCATGCGAACGAAAATTTCGACTTACTCTTTTTGAAGCAATGATGTAAATGAATCGAATTTACTATAATGTCTTTAGACGGCCATGACAAAATCATTGAAAAAAATCACATCATCTTTATAACCTTTACTACGTAGGTACGAATTTAATAGGTAAGGCAAGCAAGCAGGTTCCGTCGTTCATATTTCTGTCGTAATTACGAGTTGTGTATGAACTTGTCGGTGGTATTGTACCGCACGTAATACTGTCGCAGATGTGGGCACCAACAACGAGACGATGCTGTCCGACCCGTTATACATCGGGCTGCGGCAGAACCGCGTACGCGGCGCCGCCTACGACGAGTTCATCGACGAGTTCATGCAGGCGGTGGTGCGCCGCTTCGGGCAGAACTGCCTCGTGCAGTTCGAGGACTTCGGCAACGCGAACGCATTCCGCCTGCTCGAGAAGTACCGCGGCAGGTGCGCCCCGCATCACGAGCTTTCCTCGCTTACTATTTTTTAATTTTCGATAATACCCCTCTGACTATTTACTGTTGCCGTAGCGCAGCGGTACTAACTAAAAATACTATCAACGTCCTCATTGTTTAACATCAGAAATCTGAATGAGGCCAAGTGTTAACCCCCTGCAGATAAACAAAACACGTTTTCCAAACAAAGTCAAGAGATTGCTTCGCTTCAGTCAATTTGTCTGTCGCGGTCGCAATTCTCACTCGTTCATACAGAAATTTTAAGAAAGTTTAATTATATATATCTTTAAATGAAGATATTTTAAATAAACTGTCTCTCTCTTTCTAATGATACTTTATATATTTCGCAATGTGCTGGTCAGGTACTGCACTTTCAACGACGACATCCAAGGCACGGCGGCGGTGGCGGTGGCCGGGCTGCTCGCCAGCCTCAGGCTCACGCAGAAGAAGCTCTCCGAGAACACCTTCGTGTTCCAGGGCGCCGGAGAGGTCGGTTATAAATTACAAATGGATTTTGTTTAACAATAATGTTTATCATTAGCAAAAAAAATAAGGTGTAATAGTGTCACTGCACAAGATACTTCAAAAGGAATGAATTTGATTAGAGTCAACTAATTGTAAAGAAGATAATAAAATATTTCATTGTTCACTTGTTGTCAATGATAACAGGGATATGTAATTAAAAAAAAACCTTATTGGGAAAAATAGAAAAGATCGATTTTGCTCTTGTTCAAAATTTTTTTAAACGGTTATTGAGTGTCCATCGCTCACTCTCTCTCTCTCTCGCTTTACTTATTTCAAACAACTACGTGTTTGTGTGTGTGCGACGTTCGCTGTATATGCGTGTGTGCGTGCAGGCGGCGCTGGGCATCGCGGAGCTGTGTGTGAGGGCGATGTGCGCGGAGGGCGCGACGGAGGAAGATGCTCGCGGCCGCATCTACATGGTGGACTCCAAGGTAACTGATAGGGTCCACGGGAGCCAGATTAATTTGCGAGCAAGGAAAGGCAACATAATGTACCAGTTCACTGTCGAATTTAGAATAGCACTAGATTGATCAAAATTATAGAGTGAAATAATATGCGTTATGACGGTGGACAATATCGCTATAACTGGCATTAACGGAAACAAAGAGACCGTGATGATAAAATCAACGTTCAATAAATTCATTAATGTAAACAATGTCATTGCAATATTCTCTAAAATCGTTTCACAATTAATGAAATTCTATATACAAATAAAATTAAAGGCAGACAAAATGAATTCTTTGAATCCCTAATAATATATAGTGTAATAAGTACATAGTAAATCGATAGTAAATGTCTATATAATGTTGAAAATATCGTCATGGCGATCATAATGTTCTTTTATCCTGCGCTCAGGGGCTCATAGTGTGTAACCGGCTGGAGGGCGGTCTCAACGAGCACAAGGAGAAGTTCGCGAAGAACTGCCCGCCCATCAAGACGCTGGAGGAGGTGGTCAACGTTGCCAAACCTTCCGTACTCATCGGTCAGTACTGTGCTCGACGTTATCCTAATGTTAAATTACGATTGATTATTGTTTATACACTGAAAAAAAACTGTACTTTTTATTAACAAGTATATTAGCAAAAGGAAACAATAAAGAACTCGACCATGTGCTGAAAGGACTAGGCGCGGGCAGACTATGAAATTCTGAGTAGATCCTTTTTTACATAATATAGATTAGTCCCTCACCACGATCACACCTAATGGTAAGTGGACATGTAGTCTACAATATTAAATCGCACTAGTCTAGATAGAGAAGAACCACGTCAAGACGACTGTTGTAGGTGCTTTCGGAATGTATGAAATCGTGGGTATTGGCTCTCGATTTATGCATTCGAGTGCTACTTTCTGTGAAGCTGTTGGGCCGTGCGTACGTATATGAATTGTGTCCGCGCGGGCGCAGGCGCGGCGGCAATCCACGGCGCGTTCACGCCAAACATCCTGCGCACGATGGCGGCCAACAACGCGCGCCCCGTCGTGTTCGCGCTCTCCAACCCCACCAGCAAGGCGGAGTGCACCGCCGAGGAGGCGTACGCCAACACCGACGTGAGTACACATCGCGGCTTAGTGAGGTCATTGCAATACTCCTGTGCTCTGATTCGAAGGTAGCTGCAGCTAGTGAAGTTGGAGGGCTAAAGGTGCTAGTATATTAAGTTGATTGTTACGTGCACGTGTACATCATGAACTACCGCATCAAACGACGTAGTCGTTCATCGAACAATTAACTTTGATATAAATGTCATACAAATATCGAAAAGGTGAAATCTTTATAGAGATTGACTATTTTTATAATGTAATAGATACATATAGCAGGTATGAGCAAAGGATTACATTTAGTCCGCGTCTGTATATTAGTAAAAACACTTGGGTGGGTGTTCGTACTCAATGGGTAGCATTGGTTTGCGCGTGCAGCACGGCAAGGAGTGAGCGCGGGGCGCTGTTGTGTCCGCAGGAGCGCGCTATCTTCGCGTCGGGCTCGCCGTTCCCCGAGTACCGCACGAAGGACGGGCGCACGCTGCGGCCCGGCCAGGGCAACAACTCGTACGTGTTCCCCGGGCTCGCGCTTGGCATCCTGTGCGCCGGACTAATCGACGTCTCCGAGGACTTCATGCTGCTCGCCGCTGAGGTGCCGGCTTAATAAATATGCATTCACAGATAGTGATATATAAATACGTTTATTTAGCCATACACAGTACAAATCGATAAAATTAGAGTACGAATCGCATATAAGAGCAATAGAGAAGCGTTAATTGATTCATAGTTTTGTCATAAAAAAAATCTTAGTCATTGTCTATACAACAATGGTGCGAAATGATCGTAGCCCAATGTATATGTTGTCACTGAGCAGGCGACAACACAGTGATTATCAGCTACTACATGATTTATATTTAATTTTATAATGAATGTGGTAACATATGTAGCGCATCCACGCGCCTGTTGCATTAAATGACACTTATTTAGTTTTATACTTTTTCGGTCATTATAATTATAAATAGGCCTGAACGAGGAGACTGAAGAGTGATGAAAAACAAATTTGTCTCATGGAGTTTGTGAAATCAATTTTTAAAAGATAAATCTCCATATTTATCAAATCACTGGGGAAAATTTTCTATAATAGTACATTTTGATAAACATTACTAAAATTTTAACTGTTAAAAGATTGACAGTCAAAATTTTCGAACATAATACTAGTGGATCGTAAACTTTTTTAAATGTTTCGTATTTTATTTTTATCTTTTTGAACTTGTAACTTATTTGAATTAAATCGAAATATGATTTTTTTGTGTATAAGTCATTAATAATGCTATTTTTACGAAGTTCTTCCATTGTACAATTATCGATTAAGATTTTATTCCTTCGCAGCCTCGATACGTTAAACCATCATAATTAACCATTTCTGATACTTTACATATGAATCTGATGATATTAGACGAAAGATAGTTCGTGGTACATCAGTAACCAAGGCATAAATTGTTCTTTAATTTTAATAAAAATTCTTACAGAACGCTCAATTTTATCCGTTAATGACCACTACACTATTGCAGTGTGCAATATGTAAAATTAACGCGTTGTACGCTCACAGGCGCTGGCCGAGATTGTGTCGCAGGACGACCTGGATATGGGCAGCCTGTACCCGCCTCTCAAGGACATACAGAACTGCTCCGTGAAGATCGCCAAAAAGGTTGTGGAGCACGCATACGCCACCGGTGAGACTGACGTTTATGTTTTATTTAATTATCACCGTCTTATAACGGTACAGGACGACTTGGATTTTGGAGAACTTTTTACCATTTAATACTTTTACTTATACTCGAATTTTAAATTCAAATGAGGAACTTAGACTATCTTAATACTGTAATTACTTTATTATTTTAAAAAGGTATTTTAACCCTTGTTCTAATAGGTGTACATGTTTCTATTTTGTACACCTTACAGGCCGCACCGCTGGTGATTAAAAGTATAAACATTTGTCCAGTTGTCTAGTGTTAACAGTAAATACTCAGAAATATTTAAAGGAAGAATAGAGGATTTGGATGTTTTTCCGTGAGTATTACAAATGACAGCGACCGCAAAAAGTTTATAGAATTTTTTTTGTATGATTGATTGCTTTGCTCAATTAGACTTTTTCTATTATAGTACATTAAAACTTTATAATTTGAAATATATAATAACTATGAGCGTGTTGTCCAATGTGTGTTTGACTGTCGGTCGGTTGTCGCAGGCAAGGCGCAGGTGCTGCCGCAGCCGCTGGACACGGAGGCGTTCATCCGCGCGCAGATGTACGACGCGCGCTACGGGGCCGCGCTGCCGCCACTTTACGCCTGGCCCGCGGCGCCCAACGCTGCGCCCCGCGTTAACCTCGTGTAGGGCATGCGCCACGCGATCACCTCGCGCGCGCGCACACATACACTTTACTTCATTATCGTATGGCAGTATAGCAATGTTATTGTAAACCACTTTGATGTGTCCAAAATCTTCGTCAAGCCAAAATAAAACACACGCACATACAATTCACATTTTGACACTTAACGGACCGGTCGGCTCTTCATACAAATGCTATTTAAAATTCAAAACTGCGCTATATGTTCATAAGCGTAGAGCATATTAACTAATACTACGTAAAAAATAACTTTCATTAAAAAAATTTAATAGAAGGCAGAATAGAAAATAAATAAATAAATGGATAAATCTAAATCGAGATAAGTAATCGACGTCAAAATGGAAAAGCATAATTTTCTGGCCCGTCCGTAAAGTGTTAATTTTTTAATCCATAACGTGGCAGTGTATTTTCGCATTACTTTTGCATCGATAATTCTTTATTAACTAAAGTCGTCATCTAAGAATCTGTCCGTAGGTTAGTTTCTAATAAAAATGGCCATTTTCTAGTGCAGTTTATTCATTAAGGCAAATTTACAATTTAGCTACAGAATTATTCACATGAGACGGAAGTAGATAACGCATATGACGAGCATAGCTATGTTGTCAAGGAATAATGTCTAAATGTTTGAAGACATTTAAAAATGTCGTATTTGCTTATATTGTAATTTATCTATTTTTTTTATTTATTTATTTATAAATATTAAACTGTACCGTTCCATATCGTAGCTACATTCGACTTAATGTTAAACGAAAATAAAGCCTTTTAGATGTAGTTTAATTTTTTATTTGTGATAAATACTCGCAACTTATCTCCAAAATGTTCTAAAATCTGGCCTCAGTCTTGAACTGTCGTTATAAATATAATTGTTGTTTTGTGTTCAGACTGTAGAGTCGTGTTTATTGCTGTACTTTTGCATAGCGTTATGCATCCAACAGTGTCGCGGCCGGAACGTTCACGGTAGGGATTTGACAAAAAGAAAATAAGTAATAGCGATTTGTTTTTCTCTTCAGTTTATTGTTTCATATACTATAGTAATTATTCTTTTACTTTAAACGAAGTTAAGGATTTTAAAAATCTTATAAAACTGCATTTTTTCTTTTCTAAAATCTCTGACATTTGAACTAGGTATATGTAATATTTATTTGTAAATTTTAAAATAAACTGAAATTAATTAATTGAATCGTCCTTATTGTTTTATTTTCCACTGTTGGTAATCATAAATTAAACACATTTGTTATTAAAATAAGTTTAATGTAAAATAATCGATTTGAGTTCAAAGTTATCATATAGCTTGGTACGTTTAAACAGCAGATGACAATGGTACGTGATACAGAAAACTTATATATATAACAGACTATACATATTTTTTAAACGAGTTACCAGTAGCAATGTCTACTTTGTGCCGAATGCTGATTCAATGTTTTTCATTACATTTCAGATGATCGCTTTTAACTTTTTGTGGCCAGATTATGAAGTACTACATACAAATCCATGTCCAAACTGTTTTCGGTAGGTAGGTGCCGAAAGTAAATATTAAACTGAAATTCTTTCCGTTCCACGCTTGTGGCTACAAGATATTCGGGCCGTAGTTATATCCTGTGCTATAAAAATAAGTTTACCAATAATTATTTTTAGAGACGAAATCGTAAACTAATACATAGTATGTACACAGATAAACAACCTATGTTATGAATCTGTTGATTAAACAAAATAAAACGTCCGCATAGCGACCGACTTAGTCTTTATTTAGGATATTATTCAATTATAAATACAAATTGAGAAGAATTGATTCACAACAAAACATTCCCTACGTTAAGTGTCCGTTTTATGTATATATCACTGTACTGCGCCGCATCCGTGCGCGCGCGGGGGGTGCCGCGAAGGGCTCGCGGAGGGCGCCGCGCGGGCGGGCGGGCGCGCTCACCTGCTCAGCGAGTGCGAGCGTTCGCGGGAACTCTCGCCGTTACATCGCGGCCGGTCATTGCCTGCAACGTGAAACAGTACAAGTACAAACGCAGCAAAAACTAAAGAAGTATATACAAATAAATAAAAATTATTTAAATAGAATTGACATTAAAAAAAAGCCAATGAAATGGCATTTCGTATGTAGTCCCAAAATATATAATACAATGAAACTATTTCTGAGAATCATGTAACAAAATAATTTAGATTGTATGTTTTGTCGCAAAGATATTTAAAATACTTTTATTTTAATAACAAATTTATGTACCTATGAAAACATATATGCAACCCATTCGGTTAAAAAAAAAACAGATTATACAAAAACTTAAATTATGGCTCAACACCAAATCCTTTAATTCATTATAACATTTATTAGAGCAAAATAAATCATAAAATATGCCATAGAATTAAATCGAGTGTCATGCAAAGTACTTTTTAGAAAAAAATTATCACAATAAAACATTGAAGTTAACAAACAAAATGAAAAACTAACTTTTTTGCAGAAAATGTGAGAAACGATAAATAATCGAAAAGAATAAGTAAATAATTAGATAAAAGCCACATTCGACGACGCAAATAATTTAGAGAACGCCGAACAACACAGATTGTACTGAATCCATTTGCTTCATGTCACATCATGTTTTTAGACGGAAATATGATTAAGTAATACAAGAAAGCTCTCAGTGAAGCGGTAAACAAAGTTAACAGGTCTGACCTAAAGAACGACGGTCTTGTAAACTGGTGCCCTATAACAAACAATTTCACATCATACGGTTGCCTGCTGCAATTGTATTAATTGTTGGTCAAGTTATACAATTGCACGCTAAAATGCAGCAATATAGTGTGCAACATGTTAAAGTTAAAACATAAAGTATCTACTGCATACACACAATAATACAAAATATTTCATAATATTCAGGAATTAACGTTATATTGTACGATATATCTGTTGTAAACATTTTTATGCAAATCAATTTTTTTTCTCTTGTGCTTTTTAACTACTCATCAAGAAATCTTATATTATTAAAATTTATTAGTTTTAAATATTAGAATAGTAATTATATATCATTTATATTTCATATTTTAATAAATTCATATTTCATTTAATAACACAATTTATAATAATTTAGCATTATTTACTAACTTTTTACTGACCTGTATGTGTATATAATACATACAGCCTTAGACCGCCGATTCTACAGACATGAAATTTGTGATCTTTGTGATGTATAAGTATCAACTAAGAAAAGTTTTTTGTGGTTTAATTGAACTATATGCAATAAAACTTTTATCTGAATCCAAACTCGAAAATTGGTACATCGTACATCATATACGAGAAGGTAGGGATTAATTGTAATATTAAATAAAAAAATTGTCTCGTCGAAAGAAACGGGCTGGTGACGATGGCTAGCAGAGTAATTCGAAAAACGGATAAAATGCAAAATATAAGTAAAAGAAATATTTCACTAAAATGATATGATAAAAAAGATTTCGATGATGACGATATGTACGTACAATCTTCATTTATCTTTTTGTATTTCATACCAAAATTATTTAAATGGAAAAAGAAATACTTTCTGTACACTGTAAGGACTATTATTGTAATTTAGCACACTTGTTTATATTGATAACGGAAACGGAGTGGGTATGTATGTGTTACATATAAGGGAGTTAAAATTTCTCATGCGCATGTCAGCGCGACTTAGTTGCAAGTGCCATGCAACGTGTTGTCTTATCAGTGTTAGCCCTTGCATTTCATGAACACCGTATTCAGCCCGCGTCTGTGTGATTGCACGTAGCATGTTATGTAAATCAAAATTAATGCAATCGAACTGTTTTAAATCGTATGGTACTGAATTGAAGAACAAAGAATCTTTTCTTTTGCTGCAGTTTTGGACACGAGGGGTGTTCAATAAGTAGTGAGAATTATATATATATAATTTTTGGTAAAAATAAAATGAGTAATGGCAGGCATAGCTCATATATTTGTAAAACTAATAAAGCAAAAAGTTGTCGATATTCTTTTTTTCTGAATTATGCTTCGTTTCGAAACGTGTTCGCGAAAATGGAGAAAATTGAAATTCACAAGGTGATTAAATATCTATGCATGAAACATTACAGTACGGAGCAGATAAATCAAGATTTGCGGGAAAACATTAGATGTTAATGCTCTTCCGTATTCTACAATTGCACCTTGGGAGCTGAATTTAAGCAGGGAAGAATTTCGACATATGGCGACCCACGGTCAGGACGTACTACAATAGTAGTTAAAGAACAAATGGTTAAAAAAGTTGAAAAAATTATTTTATCCGATCGTCGAGTTACTGTTCGCTTTATAGCTAATGAACTCAAGATTTCTATAGGGAGTGTTCATAATAACAAGACTACTTGAGGATGAAAAAAGTATCAGCGCGCTGGGTGCCTAGAATGCTTACGGATGCGCAGATACAAACCAGACCAAGAATTTGACAAAGCTGTCTAAATTTGTTAAAAGATCCTGATAGCTTTTTGGCTAGATTCATAAATATGGATGGAACCTGACTGAGCACCCACAATATTAACCGGACTTCGGTTAAAGGAGCACCTCAAAGATCAGAAATTGATGATCATTACACAATGATTGATCGCTGCTGTACACGAATTTTTAAAGGATCAGGACTAAGCCTTTTTTTGAAAAGGAATTTTATATTTAGAAAAAGATATGCCAAGTGTATTCTCCTAAAAGGTGACTACATTCAAAATAATATAGCATTTAATAAAAAATAACTGCATCTTAGTCGGTCATTCTTCACTACTTTTTGAATACCCCTTGTAATACAAAAGATTCTTTGTTCTTTTCATGTGAATGTCCTAATATTTTGTTATGTAAGATTTAAATATTCGAATCTTAGCCTATTCATTTACAGTGCGGGTGCATCCGTCTGCGGTGTTACCTCAGCGAAGCCGACTATCCTTACAAACGGGTATGTATACACGTATCGTGTTAAGTTACTACGTAGAGCGCGAGTTATATACGATGTACTCATGAGCTTCGTACCAAGCCTCTGGTGCGGTGGCAGTTTGCTGAAGAATGGGTGCGCGAGCGCTTCCCGCAGCGTGATGCGCTGCGAGGGCTCGTACTCCAGCATACGCGCGATCAGCTCGAACAACTGCCGGTGCTCTTCGCTGTTGCTCTGCATGTACCTCTGTGGTAACAATTCAATCATTATATATCATTTCACCTTTTCCTTAGTTATCTAAAGGGAAATGGAGAAAAATAATGCTATCGTAAAAGTATGTTTTGGATGAATTTATTATTATAAATGGTATTTTAATACTACAAAGCCATATTTATAAATAAGCAGAAATCACTTTATTGAATGATTAGATTCTATAGGAATTTGCTAATTCGGTAGATTTTCTTCATAATCTCACAAAAAATTACCAGAACATTAATTACCAAATAAAAGCGATTTGCGTTGCTGTAAATAATAACTCTTGTGACAATAATTTTCCGTCTTTGTATCTTTATCTTAAAAATAATAAAATGAGAGTTGCAATATGGGGATACACATATATCTAATTTGGCAATAAAAATTCAACAACCGTGTTTACATTTGTGTCGTTAAGGCTAATAAAAATCTACGCGTTCATATTGTATAAATAACTGGTGGCACAGGTGATAAAACAACCAAAACGTAAAATATCGTCAAAAAGGGAAAAAAAAACGTACGACAAGTGACACCGAACCAAAATAAACGTGAACGTAAGAACGTCAGGAAAACTGTCGTTACAACAAACAGTTAAGTGGGGCAAAAGAAAAAAACTTGTTATGAAATATACTTTCAAACGGTGGTTAAGTAAGGAGCGGCGCGCGCGTGCTGCTTCCGCGCTGCCTTCCCGTTAACGTTATAAAGACATTTGAAAGGCGATAGAGTTTTTGCGTACAACTCACCAAAAGAGGTTTGCAATTTTCTCTGACGTACCGCCCCGCGGAAGATTTCTCGTCCCAATCCAATTTACCGTGGTAGAAGTATTTTGTTCTAGTTTTTCTTGCCATTCTTGAAATAAAATCTAGCGTTAAATATGTATTATATAACACCAAAAAACGGTACAGTGTACATATTGCAGTACCAAGTGAATATGATTTATAAAAAAATATCTTAAAACAATTAAGGTTTATATAAAATTGTTTTTCTATAAATGAACCACAACACCTCTTAGTAAACATGGAGGCCTAAACACAGATGTTATAGAATGTTTTAAGACAGTATTTTAAAGCGATTTTGTATTTAAAGATAAGAAAGAAATATAAGAAATTATTTCCATTCCATTAAAAGTATTCATTTTGCTTTTTTCGAAGCTTCAGTAGCTAAATTTAATGTAATAATTCCGATCTTTTTCTTTGAAATTTTTTTTTTGATAGAAATCAATAGATGTCAACATTTAAAATAGTGCAATCACCTGTATGGTATGGGCCCAAGGATCCTCTCCATCATGGCGAGGTGCTCGCGGTTGTCGTGCGTTTGGAACAACGTGATACCGAGGTGCAGCTCGAACATGATGCAGCCGATGGACCACACGTCGCACGGCTGTGACCATCCCAGCTCTGAACAGGACACCACCATTACTGTTAATACTTAATATAAGTTTAACATAGTAGTTTTAGTATAAAAAGAAATAGTATTAAGCAATCTAATGAAATATTGCAAGGAATACAGTAAGCAATAAAGTTATTTCTAATAAAGAACCTTCAACCAACCAGACCAATATTATTAATTAGAAAAAAAAAACGAGTAATTTGCGAGGTTATAATACAATTATCATATAACTGGTAATAATAAAAATTAAGTATCTTTTGTTTACACATTCTAATTAAATAACCGAACTTGGTTGGGTAAATAAAAACAAGTCCAGTATTAACATTTTAGTTAAGGGTCTTTAAGACCCTTATAAATAAATAAAAATGTCATTGCTTTAGTATAATACAATGTGACGATTCCATGGTCAGCCTAGTGTTAGCACTGGACCATTGACATTGACCTTGGGCAGTAAAGAATAGTAATTTATTGTTAGCTATCTAAGAATTTTAAACAATTATTTTCAACGTTATTAAAAATTATGATATATAACATAAAACATGAAATAAAAAGCAATCTAAATGAAAATGGTAAGATGTCACTGATCGGTTATTCAAGTTCAAACAGGGTGGCGGTTTTGAACGTGTACAGGTAGGTGTGTGTCGATCAATGATAGCGAATAGTTTCGAGAGGTTACCTAGTATGACCTCGGGCGCGCGGTAGTGGCGTGTGGATACGATGGTGCTGTGGTGCTCGTGGTCGAAAGTCGCGCTGCCGAAGTCGATGAGCCGCACATCGCTGCGCTTCACGCGCAGCAGGTCGTGTGTCTGCCGACGCGGACGCAAATGTTGCATTTAATCAATTCAAGTATTTCCTACCTTCATTGATGACCAAATTGCCCTTATCGTTTTCTATTTGCAACTTTTGGTAACGAAACATCAATATATGCAGATTATCACGTAATGAATAATTAATCAAGACATTGAGACATGTAAAAACTGCTATATCTAAAAGGCTACTGGACTTCTCGCAAGAAGTTTAAATTATATAAACGACGAAATATATAAACCAATATGTACTCTTGGAACGCTACGAAAGTACGCTTACGCTTGGAATTCAATAGAAAGCGGATATACTTAAATTTCCAATTTATCTTTTCTATTATATTCACGTAAATTATTCTTTAGTTGCCCTTCGATTTTTAAAAAGAAATATGAACACTTAAACCCTTTCGATTTATTTAAAACGATATATCTCGTTTACCGTAAGCAATATGTTAATGTAAATTTTGATTCTCCGATATTAAAATTGAAAGAACAGTTAAAGTATAATTACCTTCTTAGAGCTATTATATACACTGACCACTTCGTAGTCACTATCTACAAACAAAATGTTCTCCGGCTTGAGATCTGTGTGGGTGAGTTTGTTCTCGTGCAGGAATAGCACGCTGTATATCAGCTGGTAGGAGATGTGTCGCACTTGCTCCAACGGGTATGGTTGGTAATTGTTGTCTTTCTGCAATTGTGTCAATTGAATTGTCGTTTAATAAATTGGAGTAAGCAAAATTGAGCACACAGTGCGTTTAATTCATATATGTAATTACTGTTTAGGAAAGAGTTGTACTTACTAAGAAATCAAATACACTTTGACCAAGCATTTCAAATGCGATGCACATGTGTCCGTGGTATTCAAACCAGTCCAGCATTTTTACACACAAACTGGAACAGAACATTAGGTTTTGTTTATGTTTGATAGATAATTCTTGCTACGTAAGATTATGAAAGACTTTTTGATAGTCTTCATAAGTATTTATTCATGTTCATTGTATAATTCTGATCACCTACATTATAAATAGTAAAACATTAGCAACTACGTTCAAATATCTACAGAAATAATAAAAAAATAATGACTTAAGTGGTAGTTATAGTAACCATGATATGATGATATTCTTAAAAAAAAAACCCAAACCCATATTGAAATTGATAAAAAAAAAAACATAGATTTAACCACCTATGAAGTAATGTCTAAAACTAATATTTTATTATTCCCTATTATTATTTTTACATTGAAACTAGTTTAATAAAGAATTAACATCAATTACTCAAAATTAAACTTATACACCGGATCTCCCGGGTCAACGGAAAAGTATTTCCGAACCGAAATATGTTTAATATTGATTATCTGCATGAACCACATACATTATTTTTTATTACAATTAATAAATAGATACAAAAGCTTTGGCAAGTTTAGGTATAAGTGAAAGATCAAATGTAAGTTTATCGATCACATTCGCTCACCTATGATGTAATAAATGTTACTACAAATCAAGGTCGATTCTAAAACGTCGTGATATAAAATATTTTCTATTCAGAAATGGCGAGGCGCGCAGCGCGCTGGAACGGTATTTTTGTGTTTTGGTTGACATCGGGCCGCTCTCTGGCCGGGTGCCAGTCGCAGCCAAACGACGCGTATAAACTCACAAGGTCAGATATTGCTACATTCGCGAACGTCACTCAATAACGGCGGCTGACAATGATCAACAGATGATTTCCAATGTGATAACAGTGCATAGCATGGCATGTGCCAATATACGATAATAAAAAATACAGCGATAAATATTTTTAAACTTTTTTTTTTAATTTAGAATAATGAATTAGAGGAATGCCAGACTTCGGTGGCACTTAATTCTTTGGAAGTATTAGCCTTTTCACGCTGAAATATTTGGAGACAAACCAAATACATGTTATAACCCGAGATAGGGCGATAAGTTATTTTTATATTCAGTACGCTGTAATAAGCTGTGCCAGTGATAAACTATAGAATAAAAAACTTCATCCTTGCATTTTTCATCATTGCAAACATCAGTTGTTATTAAAGCCTATCAGTAGAGAGACTCATTTGTTTGTTGTTTTATGATTTATAGAAGTACTATGTACATTGCAATCTCGATACATATAGTAATTACGAGGAATGTACTTACTGTTTACAGTCCGGATCAACTTCTGCCAACTTTTCTAGAACATTAATTTCTAACTTTGCAGCCTCTCTATATTTTTCAACATTTTTAATTATCTTCAGAGCCATCCTATGCTCCCTGGAATGAAAAACCACTAAGTTAATTACTCAAACAAATTAGGTTATTTCATCTCATTTCATTATTTTGTTTCATCACTTTCGGCGACCAATGTCAGTAATACTTTTTCGTCATTTTAAGTATATGATAATAATAAACAAAAATAATTATTAAAGAATAATTATATTTTTCTCTAAATAAAGAATAGCACCCGCTAGCAATAGCTATTGAAGGGTGTTAATGTAAACAAATGAAAATAGAGCTTGAATAATCAGAGTATGCAAAGCTTTGCCAAAACAATGTGTGTCACAGTATGCGTACGTGTGTGCTGCGGGTGTATATCAACTCAATTATTCGCAACAGGGAAATAGTTTCAAATTCCTCACGCTTATGAACCTTGCATGAACATTTTAGATGCTCCAAATTATTGTCACTACAAGAAACGGAAAATTGAAGTACTCTGTGCTGCAGTTATACATTCTTTTATATAATCTATCGGTCACTGGTTGTTTATTTTAACTTCGTGTAAATCCTGTTGTAACTGGCACTGACATGATATTGCAGATGAATATCGTGAACCAGCGCCGAATTATTCCGTGTACTGCTGTGTGGAGCCATTAATTACTTTTGTATTTACTTCGTTCGCGTTAGAACCGTCATGTCTAGAGCTCGTGTATTTATCAAGTAATATTAGGCAAGTTTGTTGCTGCACCGAGTATTATTTACTCGAGATGATCGAAACCTCAATATAATAAGATAAAAAAATATTTACTACTCTTATGAAAAAGCATTAAAACTATTTTTTATTTAAATTTATTATAAAATTTTTGAATAATTTAAAATTATAGCAATTTAAGATGTCTTAACTAGTTTGGAGCTAACTTAACACAACACTTGGAAAAATTTGGAATATTTTTATTCTTCGCTATCTTCTTCAAAATCCACATTAGAATGTATAGTAAAAATAATAATTCCTACATTGTTTTAGATGATGAATATATATCTATAAGCGCTAATAATTTAATACGACTGAAACATACCGTTCCATTAGTAAGTAAAAAATACTGTGCTGGTAATGTACCTATATAAAAAATTATGTATTGCGTGTTTAGTAAACATGGATCTTACATTTCCAGGTCCTTCACTTCAACCACCTTCCCGAATGTGCCTTCACCAAGTGTGTCGATGATCTTATCTGGAAGCAACCGAGTAAATAATTAATCATTTGTTCAGTTATCATCAGTGCTTTGATGGAATAAAATTGTGGTTATATTTCCATCAAATTTTAAAACCTGCGATAAATGATTTTACAATTTTATCGAAGTTTTTTAACTCTGCTGCACAAATTACATAAATACTATTTATGTGTATAAACCACAACTTTGTTATGGATAAATATACAAAAAATAAAGGCATAATTTGTGTAAAAAATTCCACAAAACGCGATTCACCAATCTGGTTCGAGCTTCAGTGTACCGAGAGTTACACATTAATTGTTATCCTGTGTGAATTGTTAGTTTGAAAAAGATTCTGATTTGTATTCTAGTTAAAAAGAGTAAATGGCTATTAAGTAAATGCGAGTGTGTAATGTAGTGTAGTTATGCGTGTGCGTGCGGCCGGGTGGGCGGTGTGTTGTGTGGTAAAGTTATGTGGTGGACACGAACATCTCGCTCCCATGACATATCCGGGCCAGTACACCAGGTGTCCGTCCTTGTCGTCCTTGACGGAGGAGCGTGCTCGGGAGCTCTGCAGGCCAGGCCGCACCGCCGTCGCCGCGCGCGCCGCCGCCCGCGTCCCGCCACACACGCCACACGCCAACACGCCACATGCCACGGAGAGCGCCACACGATCGCCACGGACCCGAGTTGTGTTGTACCCAACAATCAGACAATGGAACGGTTGCCCGTCAGACAAGCGACAATTGGTATGTGTCGTACATGCTGTTAAAGGGCGTACGGGTGGGCGCTGCGGGGCGCGCCGCCTGCGCTCCAACTCATCGCGGATCATCCGACACAACGCAATCACCACAGTCACACATCGTTCTCGCATCACACACGACACGCACCAGACGCATTCTATCAGTGTCCACCCGAGCCCTTACTAGTAATTAATTTACTAACACCCGACGTGTTGTTACTGTTCGCGTTTCTTTCCTTACTAAGTGGTTTTGAAAATATTTTAATGCAAAACAGAGACATCACATTATTTATCTTTAATAAAACGCGAAAAAAAGCTGTAACATGCATTACTGATTTTTCCATATCTTATAACAAATATTTAAAACACACTGTTAGTACCCTAGTTAACGCGTTGTACGACTAATAATTTGTAACTACCGCCACGATTACTTTTGTGTATATTTCATAGATATTCCTCTTTTGAATCTACCTTCGATTTACATTATTTAAAAATATCATGCATTCAATATTTTTGACTTATCAGGATTATTGACTTTTAATTTGAGGTACATAAAATTGTTTCTTTTTTTATTTTTCAATAAAATATTTTCTTTAATAATTTGAATTTACAAATGTGTTCATTGGCAAATATTGAAAAGCACGGACCGGGTAAATGTTAGCGGCACACAGACGCAGGCGGTTAGCTTGTGCTTACAGGCGGCGTCGCCGCTCGTCGCATAAGGTGGCGCGGTCTTTGAGGCCGATGGCGGGCGCGAAGTTCTGGTGGAAGTGCAACCACATCGCCCACTCCCAGTGGTGCCGGCTTTCGAGTTACGTTTGGAACGTTGGTAAAGCCGTTAGAATCTTTGTCCGTTATGCGTCCATATACTTCGTCTAAGTGCGCGTATTTCATAATAAGACTTTGAATTTCCTTTCTTTTTGTTTCGCGTTCCGTGAGAACACGGTCCCCTACGGGGGTCTTGTCGTCATCTTCGTCGCTAGACGGGAAGTAAATTTGTTTCTGTCTGCCGACTTCTTTAACTGGGGAAGACGCTGGTGTTTTCGTGACGTGTGCTTTAACGTCACACAAACCTTGTTGCGGAGGCGAAATAAGATCGCGAGCCGTTGGCTGTATGTTTATATCGACAGTATGTAGCAATAGTTTCCCACCCTTTCTTTCGTCACTTTTTTCCGCTCTTATCGACCTCCTTTGATGACGGCGATAAACACTGTCTCTATCTTTCCCGAAGTTTGCACGGTTTTTCATAGTTACATCGAAACCGTTTTTGTATTCGTTTCTATCACTGTGTTTGTGCCCAGATGACAAACGGCGGTCAGTCGTATTTCTGAAAGGCGTTTTATCCCTAGTTTTCTCTCGTGAATAAATGTTTCTCTTAAAAGAATTTTCACCGAATACAGCAGTCGTTAGACTTCTCATTAGACCTCGCGGGATGATCGGTTCCGGCTCTAAGGTTTTATCGCGATCTTCTTTTTCTTTGCGCGCTCTTTCTTTTTTTTGAATTGCAATTTTGTCTAATACGGAAGAGTACTTGTCTTCTAAGCGACTACGAGTGCTGCCAAGCATAAGAGTAGCATCTATGTTATTGTTGTTTGCTTCTTTCAGGGGGTATCGTTTGGTGAACGGCGAAGATTGAATATCTTTTACGTTTGCTCTACGAAATGAATCACTGCGGCGTAAACCGCTTATACTGGAGGTTGAATGCAAAGGGGAAGCATCTACTGCGGATCTGGCCCCTACCAGGTAACTCGAATAGATCCGTTCATCGTTTAACTTCCTCGTCGAAACGGACAATCCCGACGTTAGAGATGTGTACGGCGAAATGTGGTTATTGTTATCATATCGTCGAATATTGGCGAGGCTTGTGTTCTTGTTAGTTTGCGATTTATCGTCGTAACGATTTCGAACAGATGAAAATTTAGAATCGATCATAGCGTCACTTTTCTCAGAGGGACCACGGCGTGTCAGCCTGTTGATGATGCTGGAATAGCCATCTGATAACAGCTGAGTCACGCTAGAAGTCGAGGAACGCCCGTAGCGCTGACGTCGCGGACTAGTACTATTGCCACTTCCACCAATGCTAGCCATGTTTATTTTCTTCTTGTGAATTATAACACCTAAAAACACTTTAACCAGGACATATCACATAAAATTTTTCCATCATAATTTCACATTCAATTGATGTTTCATCCTTCCATTTCTTTGCGAGACGGTCGTTCAGAGGACGTACAGTGTGCCGGCGGATGTCAGACTGCTGCTACCGTATAGATTATACCTAAACGCGAACAGATTTCAGAAAGATCAGTAGCACAGGCGAGTGCGGCCGCCGGTGCCAAGTAATGGTCGCGGACTAAAAATATCAGCAACCCGTGGGAGCGCCCTCCCGCGCACATCGAGGTGCCGCCGCGTGCGCATTTCGTCGCATTACCCGTTATACAAATTTAATACGCGTCTCTATATATAATATATCTTTTATAATGTTTTGTCTACGCTAAATAAAAGTGTTTTTTATCTTAAAATGTTTTTTCTTTGTTTCTCTTTGTTTTTCAGCTTTTAAGTCTACTTGGTTTATTTGTAATATTCGGAAATTTATGATTAATTTTCTTCAAAATAAATATAACTTGTGTCAGCTTATTAGTTATACACACCTGTAGAAATTTTTTTTTGTCCTTGTCAAGTTTTTTTTTTTACTAATGTTTCAAAGTTGTTAACGATGCTATTGATGCGTGCAGATAGATACCTTTCTCCGAACGGCGAGCTCGAACGCCAAGACAGTTCAGTCAATACGGGCTCGAAGAATTGGGTCAGTGGGTGAACACTGTGTTAGGTGTGTATGCAAAAAACACTACAAGCGCACATGCTATTAATCATCACACGGCGGCGGCTACCATGTATCAAGTTACGGGTCAATCCTATCACCACCATTGATCTAACGTAATCAACATTTCTCACTTATCTACCGCACATGGCGGTGCAACGTAGGGACGCGGGTAAAAATCGTCCATCAATATCATGATTATTATTCGTGTTGCTTATCTAAATGTAAACAAATTTAATTTGTTCTCAGTTTCATTGTTATCTATGCCGGGTATTCCAGCGTCTAATGATCGGCCCCTATTTAAGCCGACAGTTGTCTGTGTTGAGTCTATTGCGTGTTTTATAACGAAACTTCTCAGTGTTGGAATAATAAGGCACGTTCAAACATTGAGCGCGCATACGAACGGAAACGGTGGTAAAATATCAAACATTCCACGCGTTCTATCTTGGCGGCTCATTGTCAACGTAGTAACTACAATAGTATTGTACATACCGTTGAAATTTACTTCCCTCGTTATTGACTGCTTTCGATATTGAATGCACGTATTTTAAATAATGTTAACATACAAACAACACGCACGTAACATAGTTACCTCCGGACGTTCGTAATCATCGATCAAAGTCAATGTAAAAAATTCTACAATTTTTTTAACCAATTTTAGTATATTAAACAGTTTCATTATTCAGAGGACCGTTAATAAAACTTTTTAGTACAAATTAATAGTAAAAACACATTGGATTTTGTACAACGACCGGCACTGTACTATCAGCTGTTAAGTTTACGATCACAAGACCGGGTGCAGGTAAACTTTGCCGTCCTACTATTGGTCGGCGGGGTTTGTTAATACCGTTAGGGTTGTAGACGTTATTTCAACCTTTTTCTTTTGTTAAAGAAACACGTCTTAAATATTTCGTTACTAAATAATATAAGAAAAAAAAATCATTAAAACCTAAAATAATAATGCTAAAATTTAATAATAAATTTGTAAGATAATTCCTTACATTTTTGTTTATACTTTATTCATAGAAGGAAAAAAAAATGTCAGCAATGTGTACTGACCTTGCCCGCAATATTATTAAAAGCACTGTCGACATCGAAAAGAATTTCAGCCACAATGTTCAGAAGTTTCGTTACATCGTGCCACTTGCAACCGTGATCCTTCAGGAAACGTTTGTATAGTTCATAAAAGGACGACCAACGCAGAGGTTCGCGGATGCGTTCGGCTTTTAAAGCCAGTTCGTTCATCGTCTTAGCACTGCTCAACACTATGAATAAAGTACCACAAAAGAAGCGGCTTGACGATTGACCGCTTGCGACGCGACTGTGTATGTATATCAAACGAGCCCAAGTTCGTCGCGATGTTTTGATTTCTTTGAAGTGGCGCCACAGATAAAATTTTATTTAAAACTAAGTAAAAGTATGATTATTTAAACGTTTGTATTGTTGTGTTCTTGAAAGGGAACTGAGAAAACTTTACTGTAGCAAACCAATTAAGACTGAGCGAATGAGCGCTAACAATTTTAATGAAAGCTTCGGTTCTAACAAGATTTAACCGAGTAAGACCCGTAAGTTCATATGACTTACGTATTAAGGGACGTTCATAACGCATGTTTATAATGTAGGTTCTTACATGATAAATTATCACTTTAAATGTAATAACTTATCATTTTGCTAAGAATGAACCTTAATTTATTTTTGGTCTAACAAAACGTATGTTTTTGTTAAATTCTATTACTTGCCTCTCTACTACGTTATTGTAACTGGATTGAATATACAATATATTATACTACACGTACAATATTACCCACGTATAGCTCAGTATAGATTTGTAAACTAAATCTAGAATCAGTGTCCTTAAACTGTTATAAATGAAGAACCACGTAAAGGGGTATACATTGTGTTATTATTTAAAAATCAGCACGTCATTAAGAGAACAACAATTTCCTCCAAAAGCATAGATAAAAATTATTTAAGTACGACAAAGAGTAAATAAGATTAGATAAGTTAATGACGGGTAACTGTTTTGCCCATTTTAATATTCACTATTTAATTCTGGTGAGTGTTTTACATTAAATCTGTCGTGTATAACGAAAAGGTGACCCATACTAAACAATAAAGTTCTATCACTTGTGTATTACGTCAGACACAAAGTGTAGTGTTAATAATTGGGTAATAATAAAATAAAATCAAGAAATGTCTATAAGTGAAATATGTTCTCAATGTATAAATGTTATAAGTGATTGATATAACTTTTATTAAAATGTATTACTAGTAATAATTTTATTTAATTTTAACACGTATAAAAAAGAACTCTAAATTGATGTAGATTTTAAAGATGTTTACAATTGTTTTACTTAAAACAAAGCCAATGAAAAAGATCAGTTTTGAAATAGTTAAATCTCGTACTGTAATTCTTCATTAATATTTTGAACCGGCGTTCTTACGACATGACATAATAAATTGAGTAATACTTTAAATTAAAAATAGACATATAAACGTTAAGGTTATCTTTGGCCAAGACAGTGACCAATATTAACGGACATTGTGGGTACTTATTGATCTTAAATACTTTGAAAGTAAATCGTATTGACTATAAAGATAAAGCTAGTAAGAAATTAACAAGATTTTTACCGAATTTAACAACGTTAATATGGATATGCATAATATATATAAGTTTGTCGCATTACTAAAAACTGCAATCTCCTTAACTGTCCGTGGCTTACCAAATAGGCGGGTGGTAGGTCGGATTCGATCGTATTAATCAGCCCATATCTCGACAACTGAACCTCGTGGATTAACGATACGATTACCCGGCTTCTCGTTATCGCAGGAACTTGACCTTTACCTTCTTAACCATATATTGCTTTTATTATGTTGTAAAAAGAAGCGTGACAGCTAAGCTACTTCTCAAATAGAAATACTAAAATGTGCTTCCACGGTAATCCCTATTCATAATAACTGTTATATGCTTCTTGCTTAATAATATTGTATTAACAATAGTGTATAAATTACAAAGTTCTATTAAATCACCATTTTCTTCTTGAATAGTAATATCTACATTTATATTTAAATATTGTTTGATGTTATGTTATGTTGTTAATTCCAATCAAGTATAGAGCTGTTAATAGAACAACGGTGTCAAAAAACATACGTAAACACTTGTAAAAAATGAAACCTTTAATGCTGTGTTAAGGGTATTGAAATTGCATTTTTTTTAATTAACGTAAATGAAGAGACTTCAGCGTTCTCAAATCAAATTCTCGTGAAATGTAGCAGTAATCTTCCAAATTAACCAATTTTCGATTCGTAGTTCTCGAAGTAAATGAACGTGACATGGCCTTTTAGAAAAATTTAATTTGATTAAATAGTGTCTAAGAACAAAATACATACATTTTTAAATTTATTTGACACAAAATTAAATTTAGTTGTTAGTATTATAAATAATATTTTTATCTAGGTTTATATCAACCTATGGACAAAGAAAGATAATATGTCATGTGAAATAACAATAGGTTGGAATTTGCATGATAGCTTATAATGCAGCAAGCACAATTTAATTCTGTGGTTTATATTATGACCAATTTCACTATTTTTGGTTTAACATATTAATAAAAAAAAAAAACAGAAATAACTACCAAATATTAAAAAGTTTAATCGTGCAGCAAAAATTGGTAAACTATTGGAACACAGGCATTAAATCCTTTCTTAAAGATAGATATTGATAATTTTCTTTTATTCTTCGACGTGAACTCCATAATTTAGTTGTGATTTCTGAGAACATTACACTGTATTTTGACTTCTTTGCTCAGATCTCTGTCTTTCAGTGAAAAAATTGACAAATGTAGCTACTTTAAAAGTAGATAAATTATTAATTCAGTTACTAACGTTTAAATGTTAGTGTATACCTAGACAACTTTACAGCAACCAAAGAACTATATTCGGAGTTGATCTTAAACCGGCTTTTTGTTATTGTGTAAAAATCTAATTGAATATTCTAAAATAATAAATAAATAAGATCAATGTATATGTACGAGCCCTTAGATTACAATTCCATATCCAATAGGAACCAGCTGAAACAAGATTCAATTTAGGGATTTCGTGTGACGTGGCCAATTCCGAGACAATTGCGCCTGGTCACCGTTTAATTAGTCTCTATTAGGCAAATATGGTAGCGTACCTACAATGATATTATTGCTATTGCGACACATCGTTTCTACGGATCGTAAGAGTGACAATAAAATATTTCTTCTATAGGACAGTAACTTTGTTAGAATGGTACTGAACTTCGTCCAGATTCGTTCGTGATTTGCACATGCGTTTGCGCAAAAATAAAAAGATACCGAGTGAAGTCCGTTCTTTTTTTATTAGTTCAGAGAGACAATATTATTAATTTAACAGAATACTTATAATCTGCCTGTTTACCTTTTTCAAAATAATGCGTAAAACAAGATCAGATGAATGTTATTCCTTCTTGGGTTTGTTATTGCTCATAATTATTTTCTTAATGCACGAATAAATGAGTGAAAAATTTGGGCCGAGCACCGCCGTGATTACGTCTCGGACGGGCGCGGATGGTTACACCTAGGTGAAGGTGATCCTAGCTATTTCTGTGCGCATGCGTTATTCGCGTTTCAACGCCACATGGCGCCATCTAGTGTTCGCTATCCAAATCGCATAGATCGCGCCAGCAGTTGCTACTATTTCCGTCAATTATACATCTGAAATTATTTATCGACCTTTGTTATCATATATATTTCCCCAATGCTTATTATACATATCCCCGATATCGAAATATGAAATAGTGTTAATGGATTGGTTAAATATAAATGATTAATCAAATATTGTTAACACAAACCATATTCTATTTAGTCGATTATAACAGAGTGGATATTGCATGCAGGTTACGTATGTACCATTAAAGAAACAAACGTTCTTCTAACAAAGTTCTAAATTATTGATAACGTAGCGTTGGTTTTTTTACAATATCACGATTCAAAGTTAAAAGTATACATAATGAATGAATTCCCTGACCTAAAATTTATATTAAAATAGATGCGCAATGCTCTCAATGTACCGCTGGCAACACATTGCGCAGTTACTGCTTATTAAGTTCACATATGTCATTAGATAAACTATTTTAAATGAATTTTTGATGTTTTAATATACAAACAGTCATTTATGAATTGAAAGATTTTAGCTGACCTCGACTTCTTTGGGTTGTTTGACAGGTTTCAGTTGTGTATTGTGGGGAGGTAGAGGCGGTGCAAAAGAACAGGACGGCTGTGGGTCAGCTGCAGTTGTCTCGCTTGCTATCACGGATGCTTGCTGTAACACCTTCGGGTGCTTTTCCGAGGTCTTCGTCTGTCCCTCCGCGTCGTGAATGCAGATTTGAGGCACAATTTTCTGTACATCTTTACATTCACCGGTGGGTGTCTTTGACAACCAAGCCGGTGGAACAGAGGGAGGTATTGGAAGCTTTTGTGAAACACTCGAAGTGTTAGCATTTACATCACTACTACTACTGGCTTCTGGTTGACTACAGCTAAGTTTGCTAGGCACCTTGTTCTTATTATTTACTACGTGTTCAACATTTTCTTGTTCAGTTTTCGCGTTTTTATTTTTATGATTTAAGGGCTCCATACAAGGTAAATCATTTGGTACATGAGTTAATTTCTTTGACAAAAAATCTTGGTGGGGAATGGATTGTACTTCAGGTAAAGTTTTCTCAGAAGGTTGCAGATGATGGTCAGAATATATGTCATCTTCGGGTTTAATGTCATTTGAATTAATTTTAGAGGATGCCTCAGGTGATATATCATCTCTGCTCTGTGAAAAGTCTGTACTGTCGCCACAACTAGACGACTCAGCTAGACTTTGCCCTAAGTCAAGAGCTGATGCTTCTTGGTAGTCTGTTGAACATGGTGACGTACCATCACTCGTGTCATCTCCGGCATTTGGAATTTGCGAACTTTTGCTGCTTGGTATGAAAGCTAAACTAGATGTGACATCATTAGAAATGTCTGCGTTAAGGGACTCTTCACTGCGTGATAAGTCTCTGTCGATATTACTACTTTCATTTTCTTCCTTAACTAAGTCCTTTGAAATGATAACAGGATCCGTTCGTAAATTCGACTCGTCATTTTTTCGAATGTGAACAATATTTTCTAATGTACACTTTTCTTTATTTTTATTTATCATTGAACTTTTCGTATCGTCAGGTAAAAAGTCGTGCACAGGCGAATTCGCTGGCAAACTCATATATTGAGGTAAGGGAAAATCCATATCACTGAATCGCATGTATTGGATTCCGTCTTCCGTAGGAACTTCCAATTGTGGAGAATAGTATTCGAAATTTGTATTGCTATTTTCATATACAGTCCATGGATCATTTGACGGAATAATAGGCAATGTTTCATAATACAATTCGGGATTCAATTCAGTATTGTTTAAAAATTCGGCTTTGTAATCCCAGGTAGGAATAAAAGAATCTTCAAAAGCTAAGTAATTATCAGGTAGTACGATTGAATGGTTAAATAACGCAGGGTCTAACGCGTAGGACCCATCATAGAACGGGTTATTTAGTACAAATGGCTGTGGTTGTATACGATCGCATTCTAAAGTAACTTTTGCTTCCACAACAAATCCATATTTTGAAAGATCAGGTTCGGATCGCCTAAATTGATGCGCATTCTCAATTAATTCATTACATTTATTAGTGTAAATATAAGATATATCAAAACTGTGCGTCCTACGTAATAATGAAGTAGACGTTTGATGTTCAATACAATGATCATCCACGAATGCATGAAATTTCGGTTGTCGAAATAAATTATCGTACGGCACACCAACATTATTATTTTCTTGCAAGTCGTCAGATTCACAAGTTGGGTTATGGAAATTACAGTCAGTGTCACTTTGTTGCCTGTTGGGCGAGTCGTTACTCGGCATAAGTAGTACGTGGGGTATCGAAGGCGGGGGACCACAAAAGAGCAAATTGTTTGGTGGAGGACGCGTCGGCTGGGCAGCCATGGCGCACGGGCCGCCCGCCGGCTGCGGCGGACTACTCTCACGGCGCGGCGGCGAACACGCGATGGGCGGCCGCCTGAGTTTTGCGACTGACTGAAGGCGGACTGTGTGACGAAGGCGAACGCAAATAGAACAGGGGCGAAAGCGTGAGGAGGTCGCCGTCTCTCGCGCACATCTTCATGGACGAAGGCGCATGCGCACGGGCACTTGCACGCTGAACGCGTTTGGCACTTTAACCCAAACAGGCGTAGCGACGATACGCACAGTTATGATTCCGAACAATGTTTACCACTAACATGTTTACCCTTTGATAAAAGATTTCTTCTTCGGGTGGACACTTGTAGGGATGATGCGTTGGGCTTACAAAACATACTTGCCTTTTATTCATCTTTTTCAAAACTAAAATTAAAAATTTAGAAACGGTGAGACTCACCTGTTCTGGTGGTGACCGCGGTGACGATTCGTCGCGGTGATGTCTCCTCCTTCTATGTGATGTGGGCGAACGCCGATGGTGTGATCGTTTGGAACGCTCATTTCTCCGCCTCCACGAGTGCTCCGAGCTGTGAAATTTGCGATCGAGAGGCTGTAGGGTTAGTGGAACAGGGAAAAAAAAGCGATATGTCGTTTGTGTAATATTAAGGTGAGGTGAGGAGATCCAGGAGTCATAATCTACTAACGTGGGCGAGCGTTCTCCGTAATAGGAATGAGGGTCCACTAATTGATGGAGATTATCTGCAGACGGGAGGCAACAAGCGTGAAGCAGCGCTCTCACTGCGGCCCGACGCCGTCGCCTCGACCCTACATTTCCGATAATGCCCTACATTAATTAGTGATAAAACCAACGAAAAACTGTACGGATATTCTGTTATAACGAAGCACTACCTACTTCATGCAACTCACTGTATTTTATCATTCTATTAGTCAGCGTGGATGCGAACGTAATTTAAGCGATCTTTGCAGTGCTTGCGCGATTTAACGTAAATAAGAGGCGTTAGTTGCAAAATCATCGCGGACATTCAAGGTCTACGCTGTGATCGGCGTCACGACAGCGTGACCCATTGGCTGCGAACGCAACGGCGCAAGAACTAGTTGGTGCGTCGCGTGCTGCGGTCGCGGACTGACTGCCAGATAAACGTCCGCGCGCACATTTAACCAACCTAACATACAAACAAAGGTACATGCACCATCAATATACATTTCAAAACAGCCGTCATCGTAGTTTAGTAGCGGAACAAATTAAATCTTTACACATGTTGAGAAAATTCGCGTGGTAACTTTTTTGAATAAAAACAAATTGTCAAGGTCGCTTTTTTGTCCTTGCTATATTTTTGTAAATTGGTTTCAATATTTACGAAATTATGATAGAATTTCAGAGGGAAAATACTTACGTTATTTTTTGCGAAATATTAATTTGTAAACAAGTTAACATATTAATATTTTATATAATAATAGACGTCATTAAAAAAAAACAAACTTTGTTAACACTGCCGACCAATCAAAAACATCTCTCATTTAAAAGCAAATAAGTGCTCGACCGATAGGGGGAGATTCTATCCATTTTACTCTCGGCGACGTGTTTCTAGTTTTCTGTCGTTTACTACTTCGACCGGGGGTTTGTTAGCGATTGAAAGTATTTAAATTATTTAAATTAGAAATTCTTTAAATCGTATTTCAACAATAATTAGTAGTATTTTCATATGCAATATTGCGTTTCAACTATATCCAAAACATTAAAAATTATATTTTAAAATCTTATTCTTTATAATGTTTACATCGGCATTATAATTTATAGTCCTAACACATCGACGCAGATAACTGACGGAAAATTCTAATGTAATGCAAAACTTTCCCCGTGGTGCAGTGATTTACCACTTCTCTTGTAATACGGAGGAACCTCGACCAATTCCCGGGCCATAGAAGTGGTGAAGTCCCGGTGATAGCAGAATTTTTCGAACTAGCTTTGTTACCCCCCCGATCCCATAAACCATAACGCCATAAGAACATTGCTGTGTTCCGGTGGTTATACACGTGAGGGCTAAAAATACGAAGTGTACCATCTACGGCCTTATTGTCGAAAAACAAAAGTTATAAATCTGAATAACGGGATTTACTGCAGAATAGATATTTATTTTTACTTAACTGAAAAAGTTTGTAATTTATTCTATAGTTTGAGCATAGATTTTTTATTGGTGAGAGAATATAATAACTGTTTTTTTTTCACTACAGTAGTTGGTAAATTTTAAAGCAAAACTCGCATCAACCGCTGAACACAGCAATGGTGACTGTGGCTAGTATATACATATACACATAACGTAGACAGTAATCTACTTACATATAAATACCTCATAAGAATTCTTAAGTAAAATAAAAATGTTTACAAACGACATGATAAGGTTTGCGTCAGTTCGCAGATACACATATTTTCCGAAACCTACTTATTACGAATTATAATTTGTACGAAAGACTTTCTGATGTTATAAACATAACGGCTTTATAGTTCCCCACTCCAAAGTGTTGTGTTCTATCCATGACAAGAAGACTACACGAAAAAAATCTAGTGCGTATGCGATATGTTCTAAAATCTGTTTATCACACTAAGTCCATACAATGTATTCGAACAACACATCGATGGATTTGTGCATTGCATGCATGTACCTATTAGCAGAACCGAAAAGCTGCGGTACCACTGTTCATATATACTGTACTACATCGCAGAATAATGGAGTTACCCGTATATCTGTCTAGTTACGTATCTTCGGTATTGTAAACATTTTTTTTTTTGAGAAAATCATAATAGAGGGCTGTTAACCTTTTTGTCTGAAGCTTTATATAATCCTCCGTTCCATAACGGTGACATCACAGGCGCAGTTGTATACAAAAGGAACTTTTCCTTACATCGTAAAATAAAAGAGATAATAATTTCAAATTACTTGAACTAAAAAACAAAAATTGATTACATAATTATATGGTTACGTTCGTAATTGGAACACCGTAGATATAACTGAAGGATATATGCGTAATATTTAAAAGAAAAATAATAAGAGAACAGCTAATTTCATAAAAAGAATTAAAAATTTACAAAACAGTAAAATTATTAAGTATTTTCAAAGTTTAAAGTAATTTTTTAAACTATTTTTCTCTTTTTAATTTTGCTTTTTAAATAACATTCAGGTTTGCACAAGTTTCATTGGTAAACTCGCGTAGTCTTATAACTCACAAGAACAATAAAATCAAAGACAAATATACGAGCATACCTCTAACTCTTACTAATTATGGATAGGTGTTGTATAACCCTTAACCATTCCGTAACTAAATTTATCGTTGAAAAGTGCGTAATGTACTCAAAAGAAAATAACTTGCAAAACAATTGTGTCGATGTAAATGAATTCGTTGAAAAATGTATTGCATCAAGAGCGTCGCGCGGGGGCTCCGTTTAACTGGGCGTTATGTCACATTGTTCAGCGCCGGCCGACGACAAGTTGAACTTGACGCGCTGCTGGTAGACCTTCAATTTTCTTCGCGACATGTGATACGTTCTATTTTACAAGTACGCGTGAAATAGGTCAGCTGTCAACGTTTATACCGCGTTGTACATTTGTCTGTCTAGCTCGCATGAATTTATGTTTCAATTCCAGCATTTTATTTTATCTGAATCTGATAATAAAGTGCTTAATAAATATTGCAAATTAAGAGTTTTTATTAATCCTTAGCATTCTGTTGGCTCCCCTTCGGAGCCAACTGTCATTTGTTCCGCAACTGTGTAGACTGCTGCGGATCCATATATTTTTATCATGATTAAGATAACATAATGTCGTTGGCGTTGACTATTGGTTATCAGTTTTTGACTGTCTTCGTTGTGCCGTATAGTTTACCCTCTCTCCTTGTAACGCGGAGGTCCCTGGTTCGTCTCCCGGGCCACAGAAGTTGTGGATTCTGGATGGTAGTAGGGTTTTTCAAAACCCGTCTAGCTAGCTACCACTTTTAATGTCAATCTATCGCCATAACAACATTGCTGTGTCCTGGCAGTCATACATGTGAGAGCCAGAAGTATTCTGGGCGAACACGGTATATCATCCACGACCTCATTGTCACTCAACATCAGGAGAAATTGAAACCAAGTGTTAGTCTATAACCGATATAAAAAAAAGTCGGTAAGTCTAGCTCAGACTCTTTACTGTAACAAATATATATATTTTTTTTACTTTTCATACTGAGCAACGATACAAACTTGCGGAGGGCTATAAGCTAAGATGTTTCTTATCTGTAATAATAAAGCTAACACAAATAAAAAAATAATGATCTGTTGACCATAGAAATTAAATAAATTTTATGATTCGGGATCAGTATTTCATACTATTAGATAGTGTTCCACTTAAGAATATGAACTAATTAACCAACAGTATTGGTAATCAATACGGCTACACCTGAAGGCGAGGGCAATTACACGCAGGCTCGGTGCTGTACTGCGTGTAGAATAAGTCTAAACGTTACCAGCGACGGTGTCAATGTTCAACCTATCAACGTGCGTCACGCGTCACGTCACGACACAGTGCGAATGACAAACACCCGGAGCGTTCACTTTCGATCAGCCTTTAGCATTAGAATTCGATGTTACGTATGAATATTCCGGTAAAACCAGCCCGCTAAACTTTTTCTAAATGTTAAAGTAGTTAAGCGAATCGGAAGCGTCCGATCGCTTCATTTAATATAATCATTTAAGGAAACAAAACAGCTAAATAATGTTTTAAAGTACTTTTGACAACGGTAAAAACTTTAAAACACATTGATAATTTAATGATCAATAACACGTGCACAAAAGCATTAATTATATTTCATATTTTACTCTTTACACACCGTCACTGGTCAGATAAAATTAAACGCTGTTAAAATAAAGGACTGGTTATGATTATGTGTGTTATGTAGTGATTATAACTTCTTTAGACAAACTGTCGACCGTACTCGTTATGGCAATTGTGCAAATACGGTTACCTGAAAGCGCGATGAAGGAAAATCATTAAATTGCAATGCGGTCAACGTTCACTCAGATACGGTATTCACACAACGGTACTTTATATTTAGAAACAGACAACACGTATTGAATCATTTCTCAATTCCTAGTATTTGGTTATATTACAGTGTATTTTTTTGTATATTTATTTCTCTATAATTTTATCGAGATATGTCAGCTGCATTGCCCAATTGTATAATTAAAGATACCGTAATATAACAAACACATCACTATAGGAGACATTATGAATCACTCACAGAAAAAAAAGCGTAAGCGACAAAGTGTGCAGAGATCGCCAGAGCAGAGCAGAGTGGATGGCCTGCACTCGTACACGGTGACCATAATCGTTCGATCTCGGTGTAGTGGTCTCGATGTAGAATCGCGCTCCGGTCAAGGAGATCCGTTTCACAAAAACTTTAGTGACTTAGATCGACAATAATAAATTGCATACAAAATTATTTCGGTGTTATGATTCTAATACTGAGACTGAACCAAGGAAGATTAGTTATTTGCTTGTAATTTTTTAGCGAACATTTTTTTAAACTCGACGACATCGCAGTGTATCTCTAATTGAAGCAGAAAGTCTGGTACCGGACACCGATATCATTTTGCTTCAAGTCGAACTCGAGAGAAATAATCAAAACTTTTACAAAAAATCAAGCAATGGGGCAATGGTTAAAATTTTAATACGAAGTGCTATGACAAGTAAACTAATGTTTTGATGTAAGTGTATACAAATAATAAAAAGTTATAAAGCTGCGACTGTCGTGATAGTGGTTGCGTCGCGCAAGTGTTCACCGCGAACCGTGTCAACAGCGCGGTCACGCCTCATCATTCAAACGCGGTAGGTCAATGGCAGCCATATATCATTAATGACAAAAGTCATTGATTTTGGATAAAGCAACTAAATTCAAGGAATCTAATCAGTTATTGCGAGAATCGAAAATATTAACCAATTACTAGTAGCACTTCGGATTAGTGAAACCTTTACCACTGGACGTCGGTACGGGTAATATTTCTCTTTCTTTTCAAAACAGCCAACTTCAAGTTAATAAATTACCGTCTCATTCCTTAAGACAAAGTTGTCGTGTTCCTCTTGAAATAAGGAAGTATTATTTATTTACAATACTTAATAAATTAAGTAAATATTACTAATAACATTTCTTAATTCATTGCATCTTCAGCCTTTTTAAGCTATTTACCGAAAAAAAGATATAAAAACCAGCAATCATGTTATTTACTTTTTACAAAAAAAAGGTGATATTATTTAAACGAACTAACAACGAAATGTACTATTTGTCTCAAGAAACGTTAATGTCACCGACAATAGCCATAGTTGTAGAAATTAAGTAATGCATCCAAAAGATAAACCAAAAACCTATATAGTCTGTGTCGCCGTAATGACGTAGAATAGTGATTAAATTACAATTCCTATGTAGCTTTTGTCTTAAATCTTCATTTTTTTAAACGTTACTTCATTAATTCAAACGAAAATGAATTTAATATACATATGTAATAGTATATAAAGATAAACAAATATCCTAAAAGTGCCTAGCTAAAACTATCTTTGTTCGAACAATTGTCTATGCAACTAATTACAAATTTCTGTCAATAAGAAAAGCATTCAATAAAGAAAAAATATGTGCAATTGCAAGTATAGTGTTATACTGCTGCATTTATAGAGGTCAGA
>DWQX01000459.1:0-42701 GCA_018245475.1 Pharmacophagus antenor | reverse complement strand
GCACTAACTTTTGGAGTTTTATTCAATATTGTAATTTTTTCAAGGTGGTCTCAAACTTTTGGCCGGCAGTGTATCTGCTTTAATCAGCTAATTACTGCACCTTCCTTATCTATCACAAAAATATTTTCATTTAATTATTCATATAAAAATATTATTGCACTATTACTTAAAACTAAAGATAGAGTATAAGTAGTAACTGATTGCAAAAAAAAACGTTAAACCTGTATTTATATTTTTATCAATTACGGGCTAGCACTTGACCTCGAATTTATTAGATGTTAAGTGATAATGAGGCTATAGATGGTGAAGCGCGTTAGCCCAGAATACTTCTGGTTTGCACATGCATGAATGCCGGAACACAGCAATGCTGTTATGACAATAGGTTGGCATCGACTGTGATAACTAGCCCGGTGGGCTCGATAAAACCTATCACCATCCAAGTTCCACTACTCTAGGTGACTGGGAATCAAACTCACGACCTACCTGTCACAAGCGTGTAAACTACTGTGCCACGAAGTCAGTCGATCATCGATTATTAATTAAATAAAAGTTCATATCTATAACTCAAGTAATATAACATTATCAAATATTTGACTTAATATAATTAATGTGAGCAGTAACACGTAAGAAATTATTTAATAACAGAGTATAATATTAATACATGTAAATGTAATATTAATACTTTATTTAATAACAATAGGGAGTAAAACATTATTTTTGAATCAATAAATTACGGGCACTCTTTAATTTTTTATTCTAAATTATGTTCTGTTTGAAATAGGTTTTTTAAAAAAAAAACTTTCATTTACTTTTCAATTACGGCGTGCACTAACGACTGGGCGGGGTTGTTACTTAATTAAAAGCAATAAAAAAAAATTCCCATCCCTGCAAAATAAGGAATTTACCCACAGGCGCCGAAATAAGTTTGCCGAGGCAGTAAATAATTATATTCGTTAACAAGTTTTAGTAAGTTTTTATGCTACCAGAATATTAGGTAGTCCAGCTGTTTTTTTATAAGAGAGTAGTCAAACGAGCGAGCGGTTCACCTGTTGAAAAGTGATCACTGTCGCCTATAGACAGCCGCAACACTCGGGGAGTCTCAACTGCGTTGCCGCTGGTGTTAAATTTGTCCATAACGATTAGCTGTTATAATGCCTACAATGCGTTCATTGCATTGAAGTAAGTATCTCGTAATTAATGTAAATTTAATAGATAATGTGCCATTAAAATAAACTTATTCTAAAATGTTAAATTAATCCGTAATACCCATGATATCAGGACTTTTGTCACCTCAGTCCTCCCGTAACCATGGGTTCCTTATAGCACTTCAAACAAACAGAATTAAGTAATTAATTACATAAGTAACCTTTAAATCGCTGTAAACATCTGATTCCGTTAGTTTAAATTTTACAGTTTTACAATGTAACCATTTTTTTTCATGGAGAGGTGTTACTCAATCTTAAGAATAGACCTTGTTATAATTTCGTTAATGAGCTGTAATTTCTTGTTTCCTTGTGTATCAAATAAGTTCTCTATAAAGTAGATCTCTTTTTCTTGATTATTATCAATAATTTACGCAATGGTCTGCGTAAGTAATACGCCCAGCACAAACATTAAACAGAGTCTGAAAGCAAACACAGAACTGACTTGTTTCATTCTAGATCATTTTATTTTCGGGCGTTCAATTAGGTTCTCTTGAACGGACAACGGATTTACTTCCCTTAATTCAGAAACACATAACTACCCGTACTACCACAGAGGCAACTCCTAACTGTCGTTTACCGAAGTTATAGAACTCGCTTAATACGTAGGTTGTTGGAGTTAGTTATACTCGTTCGACATTTGTAGCCCAGTGTAGTCACGCACGCTCCGCAATCACCCGGAAATCTTTGAATATAAACCCTATTACCTTCTTCACTTCACCAAACTTTACTGCCACAATAGTTATGATTGTGTAATTACAATTTAATTGACATCAATAAAAAAAAAGGTTGAAATGCTCCGCTTATAATTGATTTCGTTTTAAGAAATAACATTTACGGTAATAAAAGAAACGCGATTACTGGCTTTTATTAAATTATCCATAACAAAAATCTTTAAATGCATTTGTAGCGCAGTGACTAAGCTACTTGCTTTGTAATACGGTGCCCTGTGGTTCTATTCTGAGGCCAACTAAATAGTAGTAGAAAAGTTTTTCGAACCCGTCTGGGTTATGGCTACTCAATGTCGGTTTGCTGCCAAAAGAGCATTGCTATATTTTGACACTCATACATATGTGTGCAAGAGCATTTTGCGAGACACGTTTCACTATCTAGATATTGTGATCAATTGAACAACAACCATCTAATTATGTAACATATAGTTTAACGATATATGTTTAATTATATAATACTGATGTATTGGAAGAATAAACTGCCGACATATTTCGTTGTTAGACTCCCAATCAGTATTAACATGTTACGTTAACATTATGATTTTTATTTTTCGTAACTATTATATGAAAACATAATTAATGTATTTTTTACTTCTTATCATAGGAATATGAAACTACCGTTCATTTAAGCACTTTTTATGGACATTGAATATTTTTCCAACAAACTTTTCATATGTTTGAGTAAAAAAACATCTCTTTTCCGTAGAGAACTCAATTCCCGACTTAAGTTTTAAACGCAGTAGCATGTCAAGCAGTTTTTGCTTTAAACGTGAAATAAAAGTCGTGAACGAGGTGAACTAGGCTTCAAATCTTATAGTTAACCGTTGCAGCTCGAGCGAAATATGTATTTTAATTAAGCTTCTGATATTTCATGTGATGTTAGAGTTGTTGAAAAAAACTTTATTTCAATAATTTTTGTTCGGAAAACAGGATTGTGGTACTTACATGTATTTATTAAAAATCATATTTATATAAAGGAACAGACAATGTTTTTATTTCAAAAAAACCGTTCAAAAACTCATTATTTTGAACGCTAGTAAAATTCGTTGAGTTAAGCTCGTTCTAAACAAAGAACATCTTCAGTGATTTATGTTGTACGTCCGAGTAGCGCTTCTACGCGATATTACGAAGTTTTTGTCAGAAAATTTCTAAAATTCTAAAGTGTCTCGACTTTCCATCGCCAGCTCTCCTGCCGTTGTTACTCATACTACAGAGTTTGTGAGGCGCGTTTAACTTTGTACTGCCTTAAATATACATTTAGCAACTTCGCTTTCCTTCATGAATGAAGTTACGGCGTTATATCGTTCCTCAACGAGTCGATGTTAGCGCGAAATTTAACTTTTCCACCTTCAAATTATGTCTCTATTTTGAAAAACATATTTCATTCAATTATTTCAATCCCATAGTATGCGGAAGTTATACTGAGATATATGTATTGAAACATATTGTAATTTCATTGTTCTGTTATTATACGTGCTGAAATCGAAACATCTACAAATCCAATTAACATTTAACATAAAAGACATTCCTGGAAGTTGGACCTCCAGTTTTCCAGTAACAATTAGTTCCGATGAGGTTGTGCGGCAGCATCGCTATTCAATGTAGTGGTGGTGGCATGAATTGGCGGTGGCGCGAAGCCTTGTTTAGTATTAAACGGTACAAGAGATGCTTTGTTCGTAAGTTCGCATTACGCCAGGGGAATGTAACTCGAACATTCTGTAAATAGCAACGAATTTATCTGAGACTTCGGCATAGCGAGCTTAGGTTATTATCATTTGAACAACGGAAATTCTGCTAAGTTCATGAATTGCATATTAAAGGTTTTTTTCACAGTTTGCATGTGAGGTATTGTTATATTTTCAAATTTAAGTAAAATTTAAAATTTAAATTTATCTGCTAAAAATTTCAAAACAATCTTGTTATAATGAAATAAGCATAGTTTAAAAAGAACTTTATAAACCCAAAAATATCACAAAGAAATAAATTACTGTTTTATTTTTCTCTAATTTTTAAATAGTACAAACTAAAAAAAATCGAAATAATACAGTATGTTAGATAAAGTTTAGAGAATGCCTCACAAATATACTAGACAAATGAAACCAATCCAATATTAGATTTTACTTAATCAACCTGGTTGAACAAAGACAATCAAATGCATGACACGTATAGGATTGCTGGGCATTATTGCACGTGTAGTTCGAAACCGCATTTCTCCGTGCGCAAGTTAACACCTAATAGCGACGGACGCAATGTCCGACCGCACTGAATTGACTCGCCCAAGGCTTCAATGCACAACGCCGTGCGCATTTCCACCTCTACACGATTTGACTAAACGAATTTTTAAAATTACCAGTGCATAGTTGTAAATTAGTTTCTTATGTGATTTGACAAAAACTACACATGATTTTTTTGTAATGAATAAAAGTCGATAGGTACGGTACACTCATTAAGGTAAGACTTTTATATCAAGATCATAAATACAATTTGAGAGATTAATTATTGTCGTAATTCATAACTTAGTACATAAGAAAATAACGGTTTTATTGGAAGTTATATTGAAATAGTCAGTATTTTAGAGACAGTACAGAATTTAGAGAGCCCTTTATTAGACTGAAATGTTATGTCATATGGTGATTTATTAATACAAAAAAGGGACCATGAAAATGACTTGATAAATTCATTCATGTATAAAATCGTTAGAGTAGACAAAATCAGCGTGGTATTCTGTGAAATGCGTACAGCAATAAATTGAAGATTTAATAAGAGACTTCTTTGAGCAATTTTGTTTCAAAAATAAAATATAATTTAGATACAGACTATAAATAAAGTGCCTTCACATACATTGTTGCTAAAATGTCAACAAGTTGATAGAGCGTACCGTTCAGTTCAAAGGCTTTGCTTCGGAAGCCGTACAACTCTTATAAGCTATAGTGCGAAGGGTGCAACTATTCTTCATATTTAAATTAATTGACAACCACTGTCGCAAAAAGAGTGTTTCATAAATTACAGGGTGATCTTTGTCTGCTGCATTGGTTTTTCGAAAGACCTGAATGGTTAAAGTATTATTAGCTTCAATATAATAAAATACATACAACCTTTAAGAAATAGTAAATTTTTAAACCTTTTGTTGAAAAATTCCCTTCCATGAAATATTTTAATATAATTTACATAATTCTATTACAAAAATTCGAAAAGCGTGACTTTTATAAGATTTGAAAGATTAAATAGTTATTTATAATGTTTATGTATAACATATAGTTAAATACGTTTTGAAACGTAGCGTAACTGTTACTTAATGTTTATATTAATTAACTTGAGAGGTGTTCTTAAAATGAATTTCCAATAAGGAAAATTTTCGATATTTATTTCGTGACAATAACAAAGAACAATCTCTCACCGCAGGATACAGAAGATCGGGCAAAGTAATTGAGTAGGAATGCGAAGTGTGTGAGGCGAACATTGAGTAAGAAAGCGGACCCTGGCACTAGGCCGGGAGAACGCTAAGACGAAGAAAAAGAAGAATTTTGTGATAATTATATTTTATAACAAAAGAACACATATTAACAAATACACATAAAACACTGTAACTCTCCGGAAAATAATGTATATATTACGAAATAATAAAGAGCAGAGGCCGACGTAAGTTTCTTGTAAACGCTCAAGGGGGACAAACTAGAAAAAACGATGCTAAAAGTATTGAGGCAGTAGGTAAAAACGTTTATTAGGGTTTGTGATAAATGGACTCGGGGCCCGCTGTTTCATGATGATTATATACAATTACTATCAACTTTCACCACGGGATATGGCGAAACTGTGGTATCAAAGAAGACTAATTGACTATTGTTTCTTTTTAATATAGAAAAAATGGTTAAGCGATTGGACAATATTTATAAAAATATGTAAATATTATTTTATTATCAGCAATAGTCTAACATTTAATTTTCTTTTTTCAAGTCGAGTCCTGATGATGGTAGGGTTTTACGAACCCGCCGAGTTAGTTACCATCCTCAACGTCAATCTGCCATAACAGCATTACTATACATATACATAACAGTCATATTTGTGAGAGCCAAAAGCATTCTGGGCGAACAGGCTTTACCATCTACGGTCTCATTTTCATTCGATGGAAATACTTAACCTCTTTTATATATGATTTTAAGTGACAATAAGGCTGTAGATGGTGAATCATGCTCGCAAAGAATTCTTTGACTCTCGTATGTATCTTATATATGCCCGAATACAGTAATGCTGTTAAGGTGGCAGGTTTATCTTGGCGTATTTACCTGCCGAATTCGGAAAAATCGTACCACGATTTAAAAACTACTGCCCATTTGCCCACAGAATCGAAATAATAATCAAAACTACCATTCAAGAGGTAATAAATTTTAGGGAGTAACAACATTTTAAGTGTGCCAAAAAGATTAAAAGCCTATTATGTTGCCTAGCGCATTTGATTACACAAAGGTTTTATTTGTTAAAAGAGTGGAATTCTATTTACGCCGTGACTAGGTAAGTAAACAGGAAATTGTTTAGAAACACACAGTTGCTAAGCTTAATGACAACAATGAATTGCTGATTCGTATGTTCTTTTCTATTGAACTTTGTGCAAATTTGTTGTTAACAGGATCAACTAACACGTCTTTAGTTCGCATCGATCCTTAAATAATTGAGTGACTTATTAATACCTGCAATTATACTATTAAATGTTTTTTTTTTATACATAGGTCGAGCAAATGACTCCACTCCACCTGATGATAAGTGGAAGTGGAGTCCAAATGTGAAGATGGCTGGTGCCACAAAAAGTTGTTGCATCAACCATCCTCAACCTGCCGACCCGCAAGGTGTTTCTTAACGCCTCGCGCAAAAGACCCAAGGTTAAATGAAGGAGGAAACACATGAGTTGGGAGGAAGTTCCATTCAGGTATAGTGCGGCAAAGGAATGAATCCGAAAATTTCTTTATGCGCGATGGAATGGTGGTGACAGTGTGTCTATAACAACGCAGTCCCCCTCGTGTGTTCCTAAGGTGGAATGGGGAGAAGAGCTCTTCGGAGCATTCGCCATGATCCAGCCGGTAAAAAACGCACAGTACCGTGATGTCTCGTCGCGTCTGTAAAGGCTCAAGGGTTCTGGTGACCCCTGCATCGCTAATCATGCGGACTGCGCGAAATTGCTTATTATAAATTTCACAATGAAATAGGTGATTAAGAATTTAAAACATAGAAATAAAGTTAAAATTTCATATCATTTTATATAATATCATGACGTAAGTTAATTTTTATTTTCAATCATTTTTATATTACTACTAACAGTTTATTCAAGTTTATCAAAAACAATACATATCTCACAAATATATTTTCCATATGAGCATCGAATCCATAACACCAGAATCTTTGCTAGTGATAGTAGACTGGCTAACATTTGCCCACCTGACGCCAAATGTAAGTAAAATATTTATCAAACATTATACACTAAGGTTTAGGTTAGACGATGAAAGCAATTTTCGACTTTAAATACCATTAAAGGAGTATCCTCAAGCGTTTGCCACCTGTGTCGGCGGACTCAAGTAGATCGAGTGCCCTTATGGAGACTATACGCGCTGACAGGTCGTATCTGCGACATATTGCTTACTAGGCTCCTGTGTTTATGTATTACATATGTTATGAAACAAATATAGAAATCATTATTCAAAAATATTTTTTCGGTAAAGCAAGGAAAGTAGTTTAAAACAATACTATTTTCTAACCTTCATTGTATTCACATATACGTTACTTGATTTTTTGTGTACAATCGCTTATAATTAATTGATCCTAGCGTTATTTTGCGAAAATCTATGACTTAATAAAACAATAAATTATTTTCCTAATTTCTACTTCTTTTAATCGCAAATAATATGACTAAATTACAATCTCAATGCATCTCGCCACGAGGCGCGGTGTCATCAGGAGATATACGCTCGATAGCTCTACGTCTAACCATAAAATTATAATTACATCATTTAAAACATAAATTGTAGTTAGATATATTTATAATATTACTCATATCAGTCTACGTTAATATATAGTTGCAAAGAAAAATATATTTTCTTTATTAAAATTAATTTTATCGTTTGTTATGTTACCTGTAAGCTGAAACCAAAATTGGAACAACATATTTTTGTAACGAATTTTTACATTAGGTTAAAAAAAACCTGGAATAATGTTGTTAAAATGTATTTTACCAGTGAAGCCTCTAAGAGAAACTCAGAAGCAATAGTTTTATTGATGTCTCGGTGAAGACGTCAGGGGAAATTTACTTTTCATTACGATAGAAGTTTATTCACAAACAGTTCACCACTTGTGACAAGTTTTTACGTAACGTAAATACGCCTTTATGTATAAATTTAATCATGGTATGTTTTCGTTTAATATCTAAAGATAAACCAAAAATTTAAAAATAAATTTTATTTCATATACGGTGCTGGATTTCAACTGTTTGTTCATAGAAATACGAGTATTACTGTGTAGGTGACAGGAATTCACTTGTCGTAGCTCAATATTGTCAAGCCAAAGAAGGGCGTTAAATGCGAATTGATCTGGTTTTTACCGTAGCACAGTGAAATTTTCAGGGAAGATCTTAGCCTTCACTGGGACTACGATATAAGATGGTAACGACCACTCCTGGGACGTGTTTAGGCGAAGTGAAGAGGGGCACACGTGCGTTCCACAGGAGATTGAGCAACAAGGTCATCCTCCGTGAATTACGGGGCATCGCGGGATGTCATTACGTGTAGTCCGAGTTGTTGTGCGGTCAAAGGGGGTTTTAACGACTTCACCCTTAAAAGTAGGCTATCTTTAAAGTTTTTCTCCTAAACAAAAGCTGCTATTATCCAAGACCGTCTAGTTCGCTACCACGGCAGCTCCATTTCTACTGGCTAATAATAAACTATAAATGAAATAAATAAAGTAGAAGGCTTAAGCCACTAAACATTAGTGGGAGAGTACAGTACGGGAAGGGTACTTTAGTAAGTGAAATTACTTGGATAAATTTTATAAGTTTTGGCTCATGGCAAAGAATACAATATTTTCATTGGCAAAAAACATAAGCTGCTTCTATGGCTACATCTTTCTTTGATTCCAGTGCCATGTAAGAAGTTTGACCGGAGGTAGTAATTTTTCCACATGGCTATTGCTGTGTTCAGAGATAAGCAAAGTTAAATTTTCACTATGTCAAAAAATATTTTTGTGCTGCTCTACTTATCTTCTCTTATTATTTATCCTAAATTTAATATATTCTGATTTCATCATTATCGTTCGTCGAAAACTGTTTCTTACTATTTTTTTTTATTTTCACGACCTACTTCTTTTTAACCGTTTAATTAACCGGCAGACATTCATTATTGGACCGTTACACTGTCTATGATTGACATGATCTAATTGCAGTATCCATTTTAACCTTAGAAATTGATTACATCACACATTTTCATACTCCATTTTGATTATATCATCATAATGAAATAACGTTAGTTTCCAATAATGCCACGACTATGGTAACCAGTGTGATGTTACAATATATAAATTTCATTAACCCCTAGAGGGAGATAAGGCAAGTTTATGGCATAACCGGAAAGGTTTAGCGTAATCCGCATGTGTCCTACTCATGCTGAATTATTATTGTATATGAAAGATTAATAAAGTGTTTACTCCGAAGACCTACTTAAGTTTCCGTATATCAGGTTTCTTTAATCCTACTTACCGACTCATGTGGACACTTATGTACCACATATTTTAGAAAGTATAAAAATATGTTTACAGCGTCTATTATAAAGTAGAATATATATGGAAACGTGTTTAAATTATATACAAATGTTACAGCCTAAATAAATGTATTAAACATTAAGATTATAAATGTACCACTAAGGTAGAAAGATTGTGAAGCAAAGATACTTTGAAACGCGGACAATAAAAAAGTTACGTTACATTCATTTTCAATATTTTAATTTTCAATTTTATTCTTACATTATGACAATTCACTGCACATGTTTAAAAGTTTTTTTTAATCTTACAAATTCCTTATTTGTTTCACACCGGCTTTGGAAAACCAGTCTTTCTTAAATTTTGTGAACTACTACCCGTCGAGAACGATTGCTAAAAAAACTGGGGTTTTTTGGTTCAAATTACTAGTGCCGCAGTAAATTCAAACTTGTTCTCGTTCTAACAATAAAAGAAAGCCATAAATACTTGTCACTTACGATAGTAGATACAGTGTGGTTATAATAAAAAAAATCCCTTCAGACAATTTTCCATTATCTAGGTGTCTATTGTTGAGGCCGGTGGTCAGCGTTTTATGGCTGGGAGCAGTCTCTCGTAACTTGTTATGAAACCGTGGGGGACGCACCGTCTTGCTTCTAATTGATTTAGGGACCGCCGCGGCAGTTTTTTTTCTTAGTGTCCCTTTTTCCTTTTTACATCAAACCGTGTAACATTATTTACTTGAATAATTATTACAATTTATATTCATAATAATTCCATCATGTTATGTTTAATATATTTTCAAATAAAAAAAGGTACTAATAGAAGGATTATATATGTTTTAATATAAAAAAAAAACGTATATGTAATATTATTTTCCAACGTACTCCTATATACTGATAATGACTTCGAACTTACTAAAAGAAATATTTATTCAAACAAATAAACGTTTCTATTATTTTACATACAATATTTAATAAGTAAAATAAAACAAAAAATATTTATTTTACATACAGTATTCAATACGTAAAATAGTTTCACAGGAAGAGTAAATGTTAAAAAAAACCTCACGGTTAACAAGGGGCATTTAAACTCGGAGGAAGCAGATAACGACGGAAGAAAAATGAATGATTACAGCAAAAAGGGCCATCAAAACGAATGATAAACGAGCTTAATCCGAGTCCTATCCCTGTTTTATTACCATCGGACGATTGTAAAAACGTATTAGTGGGCGGCGTCGCACCGCCGGACGAACGGGAGACGATCTATGACACTTTAGTTGGTCTTTTTATACCCACAGTGGACGCTTGTGCTAATTTATTGCACGACGTTATTGGTGTTGTTAAACTAAATCGATGACCGAGAGGGTTGAATTCAAATAAAAGGATGAAACGTTTAATTAGTCGAATTGGCAATACTATCAACTATTGTTAGTGTATCGTTGTTTTTTACTTATTTATTTATTTTTGTGATTTCCGTTATTATCTCTTCAATTCCATTTTATCTACTCTTATTACTGCACGAAATATTATTTATTAAAAAAATGTTATATGTATGTAAGTAAATAGCAATCGTATTCTGCCATTAGAACTCTGACAAATTTAGAAGTTGGGTCATCCAGCATAGATTGTATCGGCCCAATTATTGTATTGTTAGACACATTTGTGGAAATTACTTAAAAAAAGTCACAAATTACCTATTGTTTATAACAAGTTTTTTGACTGCGTCTATGGCGCAGCGGTTTACCGCTTGCCATATGATACGGATATCAGGGCCAGATTCCAGTGCCAAATTAGTTATGGAGTTTTAAACAGTATTTTAAATAGGAATCGAATCTAGAACCCTCAACAAAGCAAACAGTAAATTACTGCGCTTCAGAGGTAGTCATAAGGACAATTGTTGTTAATAAAAAAGTAGTTGACTCGATTCGAACAGTATCAAGACAAAAGCAGTTGTATTTCAAATAGACCGCTAATGAATAATTGAAATAGAGCACGTGCAAAAACTATTACTCGGTTACAGGTGGAGTAAAGTTAATTAACAGGGAGAGTAATTACTTCCTACGCATCTCCTGGGTTTTCCTTTATTCCCACTAAATGTAATTATTATGTAACTCAATACACGTTCTCGGAAAAATATATTACTAATCATGGTTCTTTCATAATTGGGCCATCGGATAAGAAAATTTATTACTCATGAAAGATATGTACAACTAACTACCAGACTACATAGAAGAGATCACTTTAGCTGGTGGTGATGTATCGGTTGGTGCTAAAGTATAAAAAGGCACTGTAGATAGTGACATTCTGACTGCCTCTGTGGCGTAGTAGCGCGGCGGGGAGGCTCAAGTTCGATTCCTGGGCCACGGGAAAAGTGGACTCTGGATTGTGGTAAAGTTTTTCCAATCTGCCTAGCTAGCTACCTCACTTAATGTCAATACGATATCAATAACATTGCTGTGTTCCAGCAGTCATACATATGACAGTTAGAAGTATTCTGGATAAAAACGCTCCACCGGCTACGGCCATAGCTGATATCCGACAAAAAGTAAAGAATGATGTGAAGGAATAGTGATGAACGTGTGGCGAGGCATACGATGTTGTCATTAGTTAGGCAGTTTTAATTAGCCTTTTTTATTTTGGCACGCCACTTTTAAATTCAAAATTGACATTCGATTTGCTTCATAACAAATGTCAGGTGGTCATTTCTCATGAAAGGACTGTCTGACGTTTGTCAGTTAGCGGTGTTTTGTATTAATATTTGGGAGAATAATAGCGCGGTCAAGTTTTTATATAGGTATTTACACCTTTGTTTGTTATCCAATTGGCCTATTCATACCCACTTATTCCAAGACCGCTAAGTCCTTGGATACCCTCTCTGGCTGAGCTACCGTCGCAAATGTAACGGAGGCAATGTATTGCGAACACGATCTTCAGTAATGAATAATGTGACAAGATGTAACGAAAGAGAGAAATATCAAATAATATTATTGTAAACAAAATTAGAAATACTAATACGACCTAATCGTATGTCTTTCAAATGTATACAATTAAAAAAATATAATAATTTATTCGTGTCTTTGAAGCTGCGTAGTTTAATAAATAAGTAATTCGTTTACATTTCTAAATAAATTTAATCTCGGAGAGCGCGTCTGTAATCAAGTGTAGCGTAACTCGGTGTAAATTATTTTGCGTTTACGCTTTAATCACAAATTACACGAGCAACAATTCGTAAAAAGACGTTTGTGAAGAATCCGCCTGCTGTAGGTATCTTAAGAAAGAGCTCATTAAGCCTACTAGGGTTTCTTGGGAGCCCCTTATTAAACGGGAAAACGAGAGGGAGCATGAGTACTCTAACGATCCATTCTCTGTCTACACAGTCGGGTATGAAGTACTAGGCGCCCCTCGTGGTTTGTCTGACGTGACGATACCAAAAACTAAAAGAACTGAAACTCATAAATCACGTCTCTTTAAAGAGTAATATTAAGTATTTTGAATGTTCATATATCTTTTTAAAGCTTGGCTTGATAATTTGCGAAAATTATTACATTTTACAAACATTTTTATGAAAATATGTGTGTACATTTTTTGTTAGTCAGAGTAGGTAAACGGACGTCCGGTTCACGTTATCGAAAGTGATTACCGTCGCCCATAGAAAGCTGCAACACTCGGACAGCCGCAGCTGCTTTGCCGACCTTTAAGAAGAGAGCATTGACGAATATACATCGGAATAACAACATGATATGGATGTATATAATGGAGTAACAACATAAATAGATATTTTAGTGTTGGGGGGTACTAATTCTATATTAAAAATTACAAAAATAGTAAGAACAGATTTTTCTGTTCTACCATCTTTACTAGTAAAAGTGGCCGCTACTTTTACAAGTAAAGTCTCGAACATAGAGTATAAGACATACTTATAAGTAATTCATTAGTCAGATAATTCAACAGATTTAGTATAATTTTTTTCGGAATTTATGTTACATTATGTAATTGATAAAAAATGTTGTTGTTTTTGTCTATAATTCGTATAATGTTCAATCGCTTAAAATTTTTTTGATTTGAATTTAGCGATTTTACTTCTGATGGTTTTTTTTGTAATATAAAATAAATATTACGTAAACAGAATGTGTTCAATTAAAAGAAATTACAGACCGTGATTACACGTACGCAAACAAACAGCGCGGATAACGTCGAGCCTCATTCGGAAACAAACGAGATCCATTTTAAAAATCACCTCCGTTTAACGCTTTACAAATGTCGTTCGTGAAAAAGCCCATCGGGGAGCCTTTTCAAAGCAGTTGCTAAGCAACCAGTTATCAGCACCCACATGTGCACACATACACACTTACCTTTCTGAACAATCCGCTTCCCCGTTTAATGTATTGGTTTTAAAATGTTCATCGTACTTAATTGTTTTACGTTCGTTTAGTATTCCTTTAAATTAAGGTTGTTAATAATGTCGGTAAAAAGTTATACATTTTCTTCTGTTTTTGTTAGATGTGAATTAATGTTTTGACGACAAAAGTCTTATTTAAAGAATAAAAACTGATATAACTCAACAATAAGTTAAAGGGAAGAACAGTATAAAAAGAAATAACGTCGTGTATAATTAAGGAATACATAGTATATTATATTACTTTTAATACTAATTAACTAAAACAGTCATGTGTTTTCTTAAATTGTATTTAGTATTTTAATAAATTTTTCGTACATTTAATATCTAGCGACAGATGTTCCTGAGCAATATGTGAAGAATAATTATAAAATGGAAGGTATAGAATGTTAGAGAACAAAATTTCGGCAATCATTTGACCTTTTACCGAAAAAATGAAATATATGTATTTTTCATGTCGTTGAGCAAATCATCAGGCGCATTTATAACATATTAACATTTATACAATTCCATAAAATTTTATTGCTGTTATAGCTAATAACCAAGCATAGTTTAATGCGCACTGACCATCTCTGGGATTGTGCTAGCAAAACAAGTAGCACAACATTTAATATTTTATTTTTTAAATAAACCTTTGCTAAAAACATTAATTTGAAACAATTATTTTGATGAATTTAATCTAGATGAATAATAGAACGATAAAATTGTGCGGGTTAAAATATTTCTCTTGGAAGCCGTAAATAAAATTTTATGTTATGAAGATAAGTACTTGAGATTTTAATGAGATTGTTTTGAAGATTAAAATGGGCTATATTAAGTCGTACTCATTAAGGAAGGTTTTAAAAACGATCTTTGTCTAATTTGTGGTCAATTGTTTGACCTGATAAGTACAATCGTTTTCTTAAGTCGTTGAATCAATTATTATTAATTTTAGACGACATCATGCTTCAGTAAAGTTAGTTAAGATTTGGCTTGTTAGTATATACCGAGAATATAGAAAGAAAGAAATTTCCCAAAGCAATCTTTTTAGTAACCTGTTAAGATATGTACATGTAACTTTTATTTTTATATAAATTATAAAGATTAGTTGGATTTCGGTAAGGTGGAGATAAATAAATAATAAGTCGCCCTGAAAAAATGGAGAATGATATAAAGAGACGGCAAAAATAAGTTGTTTTAAAATCATAAAGATTGTGATTTATTTAAAGATCTCCACACCTGATTCCAAACAATATAGTTAACATAAAAGAGCATTACCCAATTTTTTTTGTGTTAATATACATGAGTGTGGTCAAAGTTACTTCGAAAATGAACCATGTCCAGTCTTGGTCCATATATGTACGTTCCTTTATAGTGAAGCATTCATTCACCCGTATTCGAAAAAGTTGCGAGCTGTTGGAAATAATTCACAAACAACCATGTCACGAAGTAACGGGGCAATATTTCGGAAATGTGGACAAAATTTCCCCGGTACAGTAGAGCGGGGTGAAGCGTACACGGGAAGGAGGGAGGGGTTGGACCCAAATGTTTTATGATCCGCGCAACACGCAGTTACGTGTCTGAGCGCTTGTGGCATGTGGACAGAACTGCGCGAAATGATTTAACGTTTTCATTTCACTAAAGTTTATTTTACATTGTATACGATCTCAGTTCACTAACGTAATATGAAACACGTCTAGAATTTTATTAGTCAATATTTTGATCATTGCGAATACTAAAGCTGTTCGTAAGAGAACGTTAATAGCCATTTTTTTAAGAGAAAAATATCTAATTATTATTTTTACCGTCGATAAAATATATCTCGATGATTCCGTTTATATTGAAGATATATGTTGGACACAAAAAAAGGTTCAAAAAAAAATTGCATCTCTTACAGAAAAATTAAATGCAGACTAATAAAAAATCCCGAGGAAGCTGTTTCTTTTAAATTTCGCTTTGTTTTGACCCTCGGTAAAATTATATTTTTTATATTTCACTTTATGAAAAAGATTATTTAATAATTTACATTACATTCTTTTGAAAATTTATTGCTTGTTATTCCATACAAAAAAAAAAGAATGAATATTATAATAATAATAAAATTCATAAACAAGCGCAACTTTTTACCACGCACAACTGCTCTGTGAAATCAGTTGTCGTCAGCAGTATTTCTCGACTGATTCCACTTGGGGATGTTCAAGAAAAGTACCATCTTAAATGTCAAAACGCACTGCGTTTGTCCGAGTGTTGCAGCAGTCTATGGGCACGGTAATCACTTTACATCACGTGAACCCGTATTTCGCTTGCCTACTCTGATTATAAAAAAATGCTCTTTAATAATAAAAAATAATAAAAAAATATATATTCACATATGGCTCGATAAATGTTTCTAACTTAAAACTAATCTCTTTTAATGCTAATACCACATATGAGGAGATCGAGAACATAGATAAAATACAAAAACGTATCCTTAAAGTGGAACAGACGTATAATGTTCCTGAAATTTCAACGTTTACAGTAACTACGTAGTCAGCAAACGATACCTTCACGTGCATGAAAGCAGTTAGGCGGTGATGCGGTGATGCTACATGCAGAAATTGACCACATCGAACGTAATGCGGGTTACTGATATACTTCAACTTAGTACTGCAGTGTTATTTATCACTTAAACAACTTTTTTATATTTGATAAGTACTCACGAACGTGGGGCCCGTGTTTATGGAATAGTTAAATCTAAATTTCTTCAAAAGAAATCTACATATTTTATAAATGAATCAAGTATTTATCTGTTATTTTTTTCAGCGACTGTACAATGGCAAAGTTTTTATTTTCTATAAAATGTTTTAGGTTATAAAAGGGTCTAATTTTAAATATTTTTTTAATGTATTATCTATTAGATATGTTGAGGACACTAATCTCCGTAACTATTATAAGTATTAAATTTTTCATCACCGGCAGATTTGTTTCTTCAACCTCCATTCTGAAATTTCAATATATTTTTACCTATTTCTATGATTATTAGTACAAAATATGTACTGGATAGGATAATACATTCGGGATTTAGCATAAAAATTGTACTACTTATATCTTTCAAAAATATTTAATTTTGAGGAATGTAATATTTTAAGTTTATTAACATGTTCTTCCTTTTCTCATACTTTTTACGCACAAATTGTGTAATATTGTTACGAATTTTAAAACATTCGCATGCTCGCAATTGTCCACGTATTTCTTATAAAAGAAACGAGTGGTTAAGTTATTTATTATATTAAATCGCAAACATTATCCACATTCCTTAAATCATCGCCCCCGTTATCAGGGCAATAAATAAAGGGGCGGCGTATTATCTACAAACATAATCGGCGATGTTCCGCTTCGTTATTTCCGTCTGTGGTTAAATACTTTTACAATATGTATTTTCTTTCATAGTTTCTACACACAAAAAATCAAATGTATGTATAAATATATCATCAAATTAGAACATGTTAAAGCATAAAGTGACAGAGAATAAAAATGATTAGAAATATATCGGTAAGTATATAAACCTAATTAGTAACGAAAGGTGAAAGTCAACCTTAAAAACATCAAATAGTGACTTTATATGATTTATAAGAGACGGTTTTTCAAAATACAGTAAAATAGGTTTCTCTTGAAAAAATGTTGCATAACTGCGTTCAAATGTCTGACCTCATTATTTTTCAATTTGGTGATACTCAAAGCGTCAATATGTACTTTATTACCAAATTGTGTAAATGTTGTCGAAAATATGACTAGTATAATACAAAACTTTTTAAAACGAAAAAATAACTTTGATGCTGAAATATACAATTTATTATCATTATTATCATAACTAGACATATAAAAAAAATGGAATTATGTAACTCTTCTAGAGACTGGGTATTGTCAGGAATATCCGTAAAATGTGACCAAAACAAAAGGTAACAAACATGAAATAACAATGGAGCACAGTTCAGAGGACATTCACAAAATTCGCTTGACAGGCGTCGACGTCGGCAGTTTCTGTTCCCAAGAAGATAGCCGGGATAACGCGGCAAGCGTTCTGTTCTCATTTGTAATCCAGTTTTAAAGGAACTTTTTTTGCGCCGTTTATGTTTTCTGTTACGTTTCTAAAAGGTTAATTTTTGAAATCCCCAATGCGGGATTATTTGTAACTTAATGGTGTATTTTTATATCAGCAATAAAATAAGACTTCACCTTTAATCATAAACATAAATATAATGTTATATTAAGTGACAAAAAGGCCTATATAGAACACGACAACGCTGTAATGGCGGACCATGAGAATGATAGCTAGCCAGGCGGGTCGGAGTAAACCATACCGCCATCCAGACTCCAAACCTCGAGGGACCCAAAATTACACCTGGGACCACCTATGCACTATGTATGCATTCAAAAGGAATAACAAGTCAGTTCCCGATTTTTGACGAAAAAATATCTACTTTTATAACTGCAAAAAATTTAATAATGTCTTATGAGCGTAAACTATTTCTTCATCAATGAAGTAAAAACAATGGTTATTTATAGCTTAAATGACGAAGCTTATAAATTATTAGGCTAATAGGACATTCCAATCATATCTAGCGGTAACGACCACAATATGTTCTTGTGTATATTTCCTAGTCCAAATTTCTTTGCAGTGAGAGCATATCAATTATCTACAGGTCAACAATTTCCTAGTCTCTACGCTTGTGGTTATAGAAAATATACCAGTTACTATAAGCTTCCTGCAATTTGTATGCTCAACTGTAGATATATTCTGACCATGGAAATAGCTAAATGTAGGTACAGAAGTACATAATTATTTAGATGAATACTATGAAAGTAAATTATTAATGAGTATTAACCCCTACAAAATTGACAAAATATCGTACTCATATGTTGTCGATATGTTTTTTTACCTTAAATAAACTCATCATAATCGTTTTATTAACAAAAATGGATTAAATGGGAAAATGCTTACTTTGTAAATGTACAATTCTGTAGATTTTTTTTTAAAGTTATATAGAAAAGTATATAGAAATAAATTAACAGAACCGAAAAATTTAAATTTCATATTCATGTAGACCGTGAAAGCGACGCTTAAACTCTGTAACAAGTAGGTAAAATAAAGTGAAAAGGCGGCTTTTCATTCCACTTTCTCGTATGCGCTATAAAAAGTCGTTCAGAATTTTTATCGACGCTGAATGATGCACGTTTAGACTCGCGTACAAGTCCAATAAAAGCGAATGAGCGAATCATAAAAAGGGTTGAATTTATTGATTCACATTGACGATGACTATGAAACTTTTTAAACATCCCTTTGCGACGCGCTACGGCACTTACTACTCCCCATAGGACGGTAAACAATTTTCATAACATCGTAATATTAAAAATTGGTATGCTATTTGGTAAAGAGCTATTTCTGCCGCAGCAAACACGTTCCGATCTATCTGTAACCGGATTAAATTTGTTAGCAATTTCGCGTGCAATTTTACAGTCAATAGAATAATTAATAACGTATTTACCGCTTAGTGGTTATTTCTAGCATGAACATGGTACTAATTACCTCCTATTGACAGATATTTATTATGCTAGTCATTTACAATTCATGTTTAGTGAAAGCGTATTTCACAATATAATGCAATAATTGAATTAACTATCAATAGTGTTGTAAATACTAATATTATGTTCACACCGTATAAAATGGATTTTTGTAGAAATTGACGTTACCCATTAATTTCTAAAAAACAACGATACGAAAAGTAGAATGAAAATCGTTGAAATAGAATAAATATGCTAACCTCTTAAAGATTACTTATACTGACGGGAAAATTATAAAACTTTCATTTTATTATATTATTAAAAAGTAGTAATCCAATAATTACTTTAACACGATTTTAGCATTTCAAATGAACTTAAAATTTTCAAATTCAAAATTCAAATGAATTAAAAATTATATACAAATTTAAATTAGTACATTGCAAACAGCGGTGCCGAATTTAGACGTAACAAATATTTATTTAGGTTATAGGTGTTAAAATTAACGTGGACTATATGTTATTCTTAATTTGCGTTTATAATTCCTGTATTCAATCGTTGAGCGTTATTTGTGCTCAGAGCACGGTCTGACGCGTAACCCGATGGTGCTGACGCCATTAAAACGGAATAATGAAACACCTGCGGTTTTCGTCGCGTCTATACACAGATGGTTTTAAACTGGAAAGAATATAATGAATGTTCCTATGTGATAATTCATTAGTATATGTATAACTATATAGTGAAGATTCTAAATTAATTCACAAAAGTAATAAAAACAATAAATGACGGACAGATAATATATTTCACATTATAATATGTCATGCTTTATAATGTCAAAATTTTACTTGACAATTTATTATATTTTCTTCCTTTTGACATATAACTGTTATGTCAGAACAACTTATTACATGATAATATTTTTTAATTTTTATGTACCATGATTTTTGTACAGCTCCACATATCTTACTTCCTCTTTTCGGTAACATGGCTCTTTATCTCTTCACTTTCACAAGCTGCATCGCCACCACACCATACCATAGTTTGTTATGTTAAGTTATAATAAAAGCGAAAAGTTTGAAGAGCCTAACATTATATATGAGAGCTCAGAAAACTCTTCCATTCATATGTATTACTATTGAAATACAACAATGCGGTTAGAGATAGATTGATTATGGATTATGCGAAGATTGAGGGTTTTGCAATGTCAAATATTTTTTCAAAATAGTCGTGTTTTTCAAAAATGTGTATAGCTATCACTTATTTTTTTATTATCACTAAGGCAAGTGTAGAATTTTGATCACATCCTTAATTAAAAAAAAAATATTTCCAGTGACCGCTAGTATTAGGTCAACAACATCTAATATTGAATAAAAAAGTTAATAAATTCTATTGGTAATAATTCAAGATCATCTAAACATTGCGGACTATTTGTAACTTTACGTGACTGCATTTGCTGTCTATGCGTCAAGCTATATTAACTACTATTTCTTCTCTACTCTTTATTAACAAACACTAGTCAGCATTGTATGTTTTGATCAAAAAGTTGCGAACACTTATTTAATTCTCTAACAAACGTGTCTCTTCCATTGAACTCTTGCTTTCCACCGCAAGTGCGCCCTCCTCACGCCTCGCTTTTTAGCTTTGTTGCCGGTGTCCGTTCTAACAAAGCAGGCGTTGCACAAATAATTATGTGCATACAATTATTTCCCTTTCTAAGCGTTCATTCATAATGTCGCCACTACGACGCGCTAAACCGAAACCGTGCCAAGCCGATTCTAGCTTATTTTATGTTATCTCTGTACATTAAACCCCACCTGATAGGCACGCAGGAGGAAAATGTATAATTATATTAACATTTGTTATGAAATTTATACGCAATAAAAGTTATGAAATTATAAATGCTCATGTCTCCGTTTAATATCTAGTACACCGAACTATTCCACCCACGTAATTAAATTAACTCCACGTAATGAATTAATTTACATACAGTTTGAAATAGATTTTATTTTGATTTTATAAGTTAACAAATGTTAATATAATATATTAACAAATTAGATAATAAAAAACTACACTTATTTTTTATTGTATTTTAATGTCACATTTATAAAATTCTGATAATCAGAAGAAAAACAGAATGAATTTTAGAATTCTATCTAAAGGAAACTGTTTAGTACTATAACATTATTGCGTACTAGTGGTACTTATTCCGCAGTATGAGGAGAGATAATGTCTCTGAAAAAAAAATGCCGCATTACCCCACAACGTATATTTCAAGATCGGAAACCTAAAGAAGACTCGTTCGAGTCGTCAACGACCAAGACGTTTCCGATATGATTGAAAATATGTTTTGTGGAATCATTCTTTCATTTCACTGTTCTCTTAATCTTAACACCTTATATTGACCACGTGTTTTTTAATTTAAATAATGTAATAACAATATTCTCTTACGTGTGTTTGAATTAATTTAAAGAAGTAAAATAACCACAAAAATGAAACCACAACAAATTTATCTTTTCAAAAATCTTTAAATGAAACATTAACATAACGTTATATAAAATTCTACATAAAGAAATTACTAATGCAATAGTTATATACGACTTAACTGTAGATAAATGTGACGTTATATGAGTGTTTTCTTAAATTAATATACACCATATGAAGTGGTAGGTCTGTCGCGTTGCGGCAAGGATGAAGAGCTCTGAATTCTTAAGTCGTGCGTAACTGCCCGAGGGCTGTCGGGTGCGCATTGTGTTTCCGTATTAACGACGCGCCCACAAAGGGCGCCGCTCATATATCAAACTAACGTCACTCCAATGTCTTCCTTCCTCACAGTTACAGTTCCCGGACCGCAAGAAATGGTCCTTTTTTTTATTGAACATTCACGTATAGCGAAATTATGGCGCGTGAAATTCACGATGCGCGCTAGTGCGTGTTGGATACAGCTTGATGTTTTTATTACTGTTGTTTTATACAGTAGTATGATATAAATAATAAACCAGCATACCCTTGGTGACAATATAAACAATGTAAACACCTATGTTTTGGATATGAAATAGAAAAAGATGCTAACATTTTATACTAAAGAGCCAGTAACATATCATACTTTTATAATCAATTAGCAAACAACTAAATCTAACACAATTAAGAAAATTCTTAACGTAAAGTGGTCATTCATAATGAACAATATTAAAGTGACAGATCAAATAAAACTTAATGTTATTGTTCTGCTATGTTGTAGAAATATTTATTTTCTTCGGGGCAAGAAAGTTCACTCCCGCTTCGCTAATGACTTCTTTTGGAAATCAGAATTTTCCGGGGAGCTGTTTGAAAGCTTTGCTATCTGTTTAAACAGTAGTCAAGTCTTTTATTGTTCCAGAAACTTCCACTGCTAATCGTCTCCGTGCGAACAATACTTAAAAACCTTTCATCTGTAAAGTAAACAACGTTTTATACACATAAATGCTAATTGTTCAATTCAATTGGTATCTCAAATTATTGCAACTGTTTAATGAATGGCATAAAATCATAACTTTTTAAATGCTCTTATTATTCTCATTTATAGGTAAATTGTCATGTGAGTCTTAGTTTTTTTTTTCATAAATTCAAAATATATGTTTTCCGTACACGCAACTAAAGTAATTGTATAATATCGTAATTCAAACACACTGGGGTTGCTGGTGATATCCGGAGACACAAAAGGACACAAAAGACACTTTATCAAAGCACGTCTCACTGGATATCTTCCTTTCTCATAAGTTCATTGCCTCTATTCAAACTCGGCCCGCCAACCCTAAACGATGTACGAAATTAATATTAGCTTGGGTATCAAAGTAATTTGACAGAAAAAATAAAATGTTTATTAATTTGAGAATTATATTAGTATGTGGAGATAGAGGTTTTCTTTTTCAAACACATTTTTGTTGTAACTTTACTATATATATGATATGCGTGTTAAATACGATGACATTCATATTATTGAAGTCATTTCTCTACGTTACATAATTATCCTTTTATGTATAACAATATAAGGAAGGATTTGTAAAGAGTACAGATTTTTTAGTTTGTTTTTGTATTTTTAACTTCTATGAATTTAACTTGGGGGTATATTCTATTAAAAAGAAATATCAAAATCGCATAATCACAGTAACATTAACAGATGCAGAAGCAACTCTTACCATACCATAATTTTTTTTGTTATGTATTTGTACTATTAAGAAACAAAATTTGATATCAGACAACGGACCAAATTGTTATAATACTTAGTAATACATAAAATAAAATAGGAATAAAAAAAGTATATCCGTATGATTATACCGTCAGATAAAAAATAAACATACATTTTGGTTATTATCCCATTGCATACATAATTCCAAATACAAAAATAATTTCAAACATAAAACGTAGCTCTTAACACTAAACAGGATTGAAATAAACTGTTAGTAATTCCAACTGTTAGTAAATCCAAGGGAATAAACCTAAAATTATGATTTTAATTAATTTTTTTTTTTACATTTTTCCATATAAAATATGAAACAAATGAAAGCAGAAGTGAGTTAAATTGATCATTGAATTCTTTTCTCAACATAAATTTTAGTACTTTCAAAGTAAATTTCTGAAGTAAATGAAACACAGCATTGCAAATTAAAAAAATAGTAATTAAACGCATTATGTAAGGTTCTGTAAGTGGAGACGTGTATATAAATATAATTTTTATTTGTTATTAGTTTTGAAAGTTCCTGACGTTAACACTACATAACGTAATATAACTTTAGATTACCAAAGGTGATTTGTCAAATAAGAGTAATTTAGTTAAACTATATACAATGTTATCCCTTACACAAGGATTAAATCTTATTTAAAAATTACCGAATTTTGCATTGGAGTCTACTACGAGATCTTGTGCAAATAATAATAATTATTAAAAAAAACTAAGTTTACTTTATTTATCTTGAGAAGGTTAAAATATGACGATTAATCGATGAAATATTGTAAATTGAATGCCTTTAATCCCACAATGAGAAAATTATTAGCCTAAATTGCCGTCAATCAAGGATTTATAATCTTAAATTAATTACACCGCTTCTCTGAAATATTTTAAGAGAAAATAACTTAAGAGGAATTTCGTTACATTTATTAACTTCAAAGTTAGTACAGGGGATTTAATGAAACATAAACTTTATTTCAGGGAAATAAAGGAATAAAAATATTTCTATGGGACTAAGATGCGATGTCTATACTTAGTGGTATCAAGCGCACATCGACTCCATAGTACTTTATATTAGGATTCTGGCGTGTCTCTTTTTTATCCGCAAAAGGCTAGCATTTGATCTCAAGTTCACCTTATGTCTAGTGACAAAGAGGCCGCACATATTTAAGTGTGCTTGCTCAGAATGCTTTCAGTATTCACATGTATGACAGTCAGCATAGTAGTGCCGTTATGGCGGTAGATTGACATGGGTGGTAGCTAATCAGGATGGTTCAAAAATCCTATCACCATTGAAACTACTACTATTGAGACCCGGATATAGAAACTGGGATCCATGTTACAAGGTAAGAAGTAAACCACTGGGACCTGAAACGGATAAATGTCCAAGAGTATCAGCGATGCTTTCTTAAAGATGTTGCTAATATACTATAGGTACATAGTACTAGGAATACTGGCAATTAACTTTTGTGGTTAATCGAACAATTTTAAAAAAAATCATAAAAGAGAAGATACAACAAGTGATGTAAATTAAAGTATATTATTATTAAATCTTCATTTTAAATTTACCGTTCGGCATAATTGAGATGCAGAGCGGGCAGCCTGCGACACGATGGAATCGCTTGGTGAATACTTTAAAGGACATTAATTAGCGTTTCTTGAGTTTAATGAGCTGAAACGGCAATTCAGAAAACGCGCCTCTGTTTCCCTAACCTTGATAATCAATTAAGGCCCTTCAGTGAATGATTTTGGTTTTCGTACCAGTTATTTACTATATTAATGAATTTTCGGTTATTTCTGATTGCTCTAACCACTTAAGATGTACAATGGAATTTTTAATGACTCTAGATTTGAATGATTTTTGTCACCGTTAGTAAAAAAAAATCACTACTATTATAGTTCAATTGTAGTCAAACCTATTTTTTTAATAATAGTCATCATATTTTAATAAATAGTTATGAATTTACAAGATTTTGTGTTATAATAAAACATGTTGAAACCTATCTCTTAAGTAACAAGTGCAAAGTCGAAACAAATTGTATAATAATATTGTAACATTATCGATTCCATTAAAATTTATGTGTTTGTTTAATATATTTTGTATATCATTGCGATTACCAGTTAAAAATTCAGAATTCTCGCATAGACGATTCAATCGGCACATCAAACATAATGCTCTTTGTTTGATACACTCACAGGATCTATTGATATTCAAAACCAACACTCAACTCCCCGTGGCACGTACCGCGCATAGGAACTTGTATGCAACTTGAAAGACTGAAATAAATTCTCTGTTTTCTTTGTCTCTTGCGCTATTGTTTTCTCTCGAACCTATAGTTACTTTAAATTTTGACATGGAGGTAGGAATAAATTGAAATTTAATAGACTCATAGATACTCATCATTTCGTCACCAAGTACATATATGTAAACTATTGAGTGAAAATGATTTTAATCGACAAAGGCTTAGATTTCAAGATGAAACGGGAACGAACAGGGTAAAGACAAGGGTAAACATCATTAGCTCGCTTTGTTTGTCACATCAGTCTAACGCGATTTATCCAAACGGTTTTGAAACGCAGATTGTGACCTAATTCAGATTTGAACAGAATCAAAGCGAATCTTAGCGCTCAAAGAACGTTTAAACAATTTATTAGACTTTTTCCAATCATCTGATTTTCAATACTGCAATGTTAAGAATTTAAACTTCTAATAAATATATCGCTTATCCTAACGAGGACAATTCAAATGTAAAATTATATTTTGTTTATTTAATAACTGTTAATTCATAAACCAGTCATGATAGAAGTCAGGGAGTGTTCTTGGTCATGATAATTCTATTTCAAATTTATCAACTGTCGACCACCCATCTTTTTACCTGTTTTTAGAGAAAAGGAACAATTAAATTAGTTTTTTTTTCAAAGTTTGAGAATCGTAGAGAAATATGCTTTACAATATATGTAATGCACCATCTTCGATCTGCTTATATCATTATGTCAAACCTGACAGTGACAAAATAATATATAAGATGCATTTAATACGACATTTATTCTATTATTTTACTGACCCATAATCGTAACACTTCCATACAGGTAGAAATAATATTTTTACAATCAATGGGTCTAATGCAAATAAGTCTATAATGTTTAACGTTTTAGATGAGTTAATTAATCTAACAGAAAATACAACAGAAATGTAAAACAGTAAACAGCGGAATTGTAACGAAACTCTGTTCGGTGTATAATTTTGTGTACACATTCCCGGCGAAATGTACTCGCGAATGGACAATTACGGTAAACGGTCCATTTATCTTCAGACCCATAACTGTGCTCTATCCGGAATTATTGGTGCAAACGTAAAGATTTATAACTACAAATTATACCATTTTAATTCATAATAACTTCTTCAGAAACAATATTTCAATTCTAGAAAAAATAATATAGACAAATTGGGCACGTATATTTTAACACTCACTAAGTACACCCACATACTTCATAACCCATTGAGTATGAAACGTGATAAATAGTTTTTTTTCGACTATGGGTTAAAACTAAGCAATTTCGCTTGATGTTAAGTGACAATGAGCCCATACTTGTGAACTGTATTCGCTTGAAATATTACCTTGGTGGGAGTCCCTTGTCCAAAAATCGAGCAAGGTTGAATCATTGATCCAAGTTTGAAGCACGGCGCTAGCAGCACACATTTAAAACGACTTTTTCTGAATATATTATTATTCATTTCGTTGAGTGCACAAAAGACTAATTTAGAGGAAGTCTTACTGATGTAACTTAAGTTAATATTTGGCAAAATTCCTTTTGCCGGACAATTAGATGGCGAGATGACGTCGACCGCTGATGTTAGATGTACCGTGCGGTTAGACAAACTTGCTTTACTCCTGTCACGTGCGCCTTCGCTACAAGTAACGAAGTCGCCGACGAACCTGACAAATTTTCAGACACACGGAACGCTGATTTCAATATTACTATATATTAAAATGCTTCTAGAACATAGCATAGTAATATTTATTGCAGTAAATGTAAAAAATATTATTAATATCGTTGTTACTAGTAAATAAGTAAATACTGAGTACAAACATTTTCAATAAGAATCAATTACTTAGTCAATATATACCTTCGCTATATAAGCACTTTTATATCCAAAGGATTGCATAAGTTTAAAATATAATAATATTATTTTATACTACCGAAATCTTAAAATTTGAAACACCCCGATAAAACAAATATCTTTGCAAAATTTAAACTAAAAGTGCTTGAGGACCTTAAATAGACTATAGATTGTTTATGGAAAGCTAAGAATACTTTCGATCGATTCACATTTTTAAATTAAATAGAAATTATCATTTCAGACTATATCGATGCTACATACAGAAATATGGATAACATATATATGGTTTACAACGAATGTACTTTTTCCCTTATAGCAATATTATTTTTAATATTACTTTGTATCTGTAACTCTGTTATTTCAATACTAAAAAACTGAACTGAACACGACCCATCTACTTCTGTTGTATAAACCTTCATTAAGTTTCATGTTTTCGAGGAAAAGAGGAGTATTTCTACTTTAAAAATGATGTTTTAAAATGGGTAAATTTTATTACAGTGTAGATTACAGAATGATCCTGCACATTATCATAATGACTCTAGTTCTATTATTTTATTTTACTCTAACTATATTGTTAACACTGCAGCATCTATTTCTCCCGCCATTACAAACAGGTTCTGTGATGTTTTCAAATTTTATTAGGTTCGTGTCACTGTGCATAGTGAAATCACTAAGGTAAAGATACACATCAGAATATTACACTGGTTATTGGTGAAATGTAATGTTTTACTAACACTAACTAGCACCTCAATATTATGGGCAGCCCAATTATTGCTAGACGAACTCATGAATATTGTTATTTACAGTTTTAAATGATGGTTAAGCAAAAATATGACAACTCACTGTAGTATAAAGAGGATTAAAAAGTTCAAAAATGCCATTTGACGAATAAAAACGGTATTTCAAAGTCACCTACAGGTTGTCGACACTTGACTGACGCCGTACAAATAGTAGAGAATAGCATTGGGCAATTTGTTTAAAAAAAAAAGGGAATTTATTCCGATTGCCGCGCGACCTCTCGCAATTCCAATATTTCAAAATAAGCTTCACAAGTGACGTGTAACGAAATGCGGTGACCTCTCGCTTTGACGTAAATTTCTTTAGATGCCTACAATTTTTGATGTATAAGTACAAATTACTGTTTTTATACCAAATTTCCTGTCGTTATGATAAAAACCACTATGCTTTAATCATTCGTTTATCGTTTGCAATAGACGTTATCTATAGTTATAATTCCAAAGTAAGTCATTTATAAACATTATATTATGATACTTCTTTTAGATATAGAGATGTAGGACTAGGAGAGATAGGACGTAGATGTCGTAACAAATTATAGATGTTTATTTATTTTGTTTATAGTGTTATGAATGATTTCAAAACAAAATTTTCTTAAAGTTTTTACAGGATGCGATATGGTATTGAATTATAAATTTATAAAAAAAGTACAGGTTTGATTTTCAGGAGTAATAAACCATTAAAATTTAAACTAGAAATTGTGGGGATTTTTAGTTCAAACCAATTTAATATTTAGCATTTTTAAAAATTCTATTCAATTTAACTACCTCCGTGGCGCAGTGGTGTAATGTTTACTTTGTAGTATGGGTGATCAATGTTCGATTCTCTGGTCACACAAGTAGCACATTTTAATTGTTTTTTGAAGGACAAACTGCCGCCAAAATAACATTGCTGTGTTCCGGTAGTCATGAATATGACAGTCAGAAGTATTCTTGGCGAACACGCTTCACCATCTCCGACCTCATTATCACTTTACTTTAGGAGAATTTGACATAAAGTGTTAGCTTTTTAATAATAAAAAATATTCAAACATTATTAACTTTTATCATTCAAAATATTTCCCTAACATTGATGGTTGCGATAAATATTAGGGAAATTCGTTAAATATCGTTGTATTAATTAAAGGTTTTGATAAAAGAGTTTTGTCGGTGCTACATAAAAACGGAATCGGATTAAGTCACACCACTGAAACACGAATTACGCAATTATAGCGGTCCAAACATATGTAATTAATTTACACCGGTACACTTGCGTATATTCGCCGAACAAATGTGTTGCGTCAAAGGCCCCACTCCCAACTTCATTCAACCACCGATGAGGGTTGCCATATTCGTCCAAAATAATTATTTTAGCTTAAGTGACTTCAATGGCCAGATTCCCTTTTAATTTTGTTAACGCAACCTCGGTGTTGCACGTTATGTATTAACAAATTATTAAGTTTCACCGTTATAGATAAACTGATTAAGCTTTAACTACATTATAAAATATATTAAATTAAAATTCTACTGTACGTAATACATTTTCTATAGGTGTTAATATGACTAGCGGTTATAGTTCCTTCCAGCAGAGGAAAATGTCGTGACGAAACAGAAATGGCACGTGGTAAATTAAGGCCTTAACTCACCGTAAAAAATGCGCCGAAATTTAGCAGTTGTAACTTAAACTGAGCTGTGCTATGTAAGTTACATATTTTTTTAATAATTAATGATAATAATGACAACAATAATTTTAAAAAGAACTAACTAATTATGACTAGTTTATTTGTGTTATAGTGTAAAATATTATATGGAAATTACTAAAAGGAACTGCTTTTTCTGTCAGTTGCTGCTATCAATTGTTTGCAAAAGGAACACTTTAACGATGAAACGAATAGTTTGTCTGTCTTCATTCGCATATTAACAGACATCTGTTAAGCTTTGTGTAGTATTTAAACAATAACATTTTCAACAAGCAAAAGACGAACATAAGGATATCCAGCTGTCGCATCCAGATTTCCATAACCATTGCAGCGATTCCCAGTATGTTAGGCGGCTCGCCTTGGCGGAGCGCCAAACAATTACTTTGTCTCGTCAAGAACGTTTCTTCGGCTGATGGGACTTGAATATTTCGCGTATTACATATTTAAATTTCTACCGTTTGCATTAAAGACATCCGATATCATAAGACTTTGCATCAAATGTTACTTAAAATTACTTTGTAGAACCAAATGTAAATAGGGCACGGTAATCAGGTCATTAATTAACAATTCGCAGGGTAAGTATAAAATTTCATAACTTGCCCCTAAACAGTTTACTTAATAATTAAATATTAATTTTAGCTATTATTTTATGTTACCGAAATATAACAGTTTCTATAAATCATAGATTTTAAAGTTATAGTCCGAAAAATATTGTGATTTAAAGAAAATAAGCAAACTCAACTTATTTTTTAAAACAAACCCTAAAAGTGTTAATGTATATTGTATATGTATTAATTATGACTAATAACTGAAGTAAACTAATAGCTTATTGAAATCATTTTTTCGAATTATTAGATCAATAATATTTTAACAAATTTCATTTCTTTTGTTATTATTCATAAGGGCAAAAATTAACTGTAACTTACTACATGCGAAATCGGTACTGAAATTTCTTTAAAGAAATAATGAATGAATTATTTCCATAATGATATGAAATATGACAAAAACAAAAGAGAAATGAGGAATTAAAAATGCGTAAACTTAACTAATTACATGAGTTTCAGCACACACCTTGTAGAGCGTGGAAATAGACCGGGTGTTGTTCAAATCTAATAAGTGGAAAACATTTTAATATTAACATAAAATGTATTTCTTCTCTTACCCAAATCTTCCGCATCTTCACTCCATTCCCCAGTGCCCACCACCAAAATTGCCGACAATGTCACCAGCACTACATGCCAAAGCGTTGTTTTAACTACATACGCCCCTATATTCCACATTTCAGAAGGAAATAACTACAAAACTCTTGTCTACAGAAAAAAATATTATTTCCTCGAGTAAGTTCTATGCTTTATTTAATTTTATTTAACACGTATATAAGTACTTTTATAAAATAATTTGTAATATGACCGATTCATTAATTTACTTTGCAATTATAACTTCGGTAAACAAAAATCGCTTTGTTACGACTACTTGATAGTTTTAATAATTACTTTGTTACATTTTTATTGTATCTGTACACAAAGATAAGTTAAATAGCATTTATAATATAAATTTAATTTAATTTCATATAAAATTAAGCATAAGCAATTGAATATAAGATAGGATTATTTGCAACTTCTATATTCAAAACGTATCATTATTATAGATTCATGCGTTTTTATTGGTGTCATGTTTCGTAATCAGTTTTATATTGTCAAGCATTCCGAGTGTTTGGGATGCGGTAAAATATGTCGATGAATTATTCAGAGTCGTAAGCAATCGCTCGAGGACAGTGGTCAACCTGAAACAAAGTACACAAATCTTTACTTATTTTGTGTCCTAAATATACTTTGTCATACAAATTGTAAGAGAATATAAAGTAAAGACAGTATCGAAATTAAATTAATTTAATCTAAGAAATCTTGAGGACATTAATCATGACAAAAATAGTTAAATATGGGAACGCACTTGTCTAGGTATGTATGTGTCCTTTTGCCTCCGAGAAGTAACGTGCAAAAATAATTTGCATAAAAGTTTCAAAAGCGATATTGTAGTAATTGATGTTATAAAATAAAATATATTCGATGACATGTCGGCAGCATCGAATATTGACAATGTGGTAGCACGGTGTTGTATGGGTAGAGCTTATCGCTAACAGTGTTCTTGCAAATTTAGATTAGTTTCATTTTAAGAGCAGCACGAAAATCGATATATTTTAATAAGGGAAAGTAATATAATTTATTCAATCAAGCTTTATTTTACTGAAATCCATGATGAAACTAAAAAAAAGGAAAAAAAAAAACAATAACGCATTTGCTAATTTTTGTTTTGTTCAAATAAAAGCAATTAGCAAAATATTTTTTGTTTCATTTGAAACTAATCAGAAACTATACCAATTAACAGAGATGTGTGATCTAAGATAGCTGAAGTTCTAATTACTGATTAGGATTTTATAGGCTATGGGTCAACACTTAACCCTAATTTCACCTGATATTAACTGACAATGAAGCTGTAAATGGTTAAGCACGCTCGCTCTGAACACCTGGCTCTCAATCCCTTGCACTTTTGCAACCTTCGCTATAAATTATATTTATGAAATAGTATTCATAAAATATATTCCTTTTTTCGCTATATAGTATGTATACTTCGTATAGTTTTACTTTAATACAATTAAAATGTTTTTTTATTTTAAACAAAGTGTTCACTGTTTATTCTGCGCAACTATAGAATATGTTAAATACAACAAGTAAAATGTTGATTTACATTTTTTAAAACCATTACATTAAAGAAACAATACGCAATTGTGTAACGAAGTTATGAGAAGTTTTCTCCGAAGAAGTATTTTTAGGGTAATTTTTTCATCAACTATAAATATTCAAGCAAAATTAGAAACAGTAAATGTGCTTTAAGTTTTGTTTTTATTATAACACGTTGTATTTGATTAAAATGAAACAAAATGTTTTATTAGCCTGGTGCAGTTTCACTTTGGCGACGCTATTCGTTGAATTTATATTTGAATAACTTTGTTTTTAATTATGTTAATTAATATAAATAAGCTTAAAGCATGTTTATTTAAGAATACATTTAATAAAGATTTGTCAGACCTATAAGGAAATATTATCATTAAAATAAATCTATTCTAACTAGTTTCATTAAACATCTCATTATAAGTATTCATAAGTATTACCAAGTGTGAAATGTTAGTTCTAGTTTATCAAAGTCATCTACACCTTATGTCAACTTTTACATCACCTCAGTCTACCTGGTACGAACTAATATATCATCCAGTTTGCAACTAACGTATTTACCATTGAATTTTCACACTTCTATCTATCGTCGCGAGCACGCAGTACCGTATGGTTGTGTCTCGAAATGTCTTTTTCTCGTGTCAACAAACACGCAGCTCGAGTGCAGGTTAAGAACTACGTGAGTAATGCATGCGTAATTGTCGGTGGATTTGAGTTTGAACACGTGTGTTACAACGCGCGACTCGCGACTAACTGGCTCGCTTACGTCGATGCGTGTCGCTGGTTGCCTGATAGGCGGCTCGGGGTAGGTCGGCCGCTCTCGCCCGCCTCCGCCAGGTGAGCTTACCCAGTTCCTACTACGCTCAGCAGGTACATATTAATTACTGGGTACCAAATTAGCGCACTGACCGTGCAAAAGTTCCTTATCAAAAACCTCTCAACGATAAAACGTACTTTCACGCCCTGTTTGAACACATGTTTTTGATGAAATTATTTTACGTTCCAATTATAATTTATGCTTCATTATATTTTATACAAAAGTTTATTAAACTGGCGGGTGTAACTTTTAAGGAAAGAATGACGCGACTACAATAATATTTAACTAACCTGTTTATTCAATAAAAACTGTTAAACTAAACTATAACACAATATTTTTTTTAATTTTATACACAAAATTCTTAACGGTTTTAATAAGTTTTAATTAATAATAGTAACGTCATATTGTAATACGCAAATCATGTCATTTACCACCAAATGTAAGTTCAGCTAGTCTCATCTATACAATGTAATATTTTATTTTTGTAATTTACTGACGTATGAAATGATATTTTCTTTCAATATTAAGATTAATCCTCACTCAGTATGTATACCAGTATTTGAATCCACCAGAGAATGAAAAAGTTTTATCGAAATTTTTACTTCTACTTTCCCCTTCTCCCTTTGGAGTGGAATTTTAACTCTTTGTTATTGACTATCTATACATAACAACGAACATACCCTCCAAATTTCATGTCCCTAGGATCTGCGATTTAAGCTGTGCATTGACATATAGGCCCGTCAGTTGGTGAATCGATGATAACTCTGTAATTCATAAGTGTAGATTTGGAGGCATGTCTTACGCAAATCACTGCAAGTATTATCAATTACCATAGCTTAGGCGATTGCAGTGATCGACATCAACTTAGTTCATTTTTATTCAGTTCCATTTAGATTCCGTGGATTTGTTTTTATTTCTGTTCACCGAAAAAAAGAACCTATCAGTTTATCGTGGATCTCGCAACCGCTTTGTGGTATCATTCAAACGGTATTTTAAAATTTTTATTTTAATATTGTTCATACGATTTTTTTTATTAAGATAAATACTTTATTTTTGCTTAGCTGTTATTCTGTTAGTTAGTCTGTATACAAATCATTGATATTAAAAGTTTGAAATTATAACTACATTGACACAAAAAATGTATATATTGAGAATTCTTGATACAAACTCACATAAAACAAAGACAATGATGTAATATGGTATAAAGATTCTAGGTCGTTCTAATTGATTATGAATTATTAATAAAACTCATATATTAAATTATTTAGTAATTAAGTTAATACTATTTACTTAATTACTAAATAATTTAATATATGAGTATCTAACTACTACGTTCTACAATTGCCTACTATTATTTTACTATACTGAAAGTCATTTTATATTTTAGTTAAGAGCATAATATCAGTAAACTAGATTGTAGAAAAAGTCGTGTGATTATCATTCACATCCATCATCGACGAGGAAAACTGTTGCAGATGTTACCCCAAGTTTACCTTATACGATTTTTCTACAATATTGGGGTGGAAAAAGAGCTCACAGTTAATCTGACAGGAGCGTCCGCTCTGGCGTTACGTCACCTCGGACAAAGAGACAAATTGACGCCCCCTTAGAATGGGACTGTGTGCGTTTATCAATTTCCATTTGTTCAATTTCTTTGTATATTATTTTTAAGCCCTAATTTTTAATACAGCAAAGCGGTTGGAAGAATGTCACTTTCATTACTATAAGTATTTTTCTCGCCCATTACAAAAAAGAGCAAGACTATAATGTTTACATAGGATCACATTGTCATTAAGGCATTGAGGCATAAGATTATACACGTACTTCACGATTTTCACTAGCCAAAGCAACGTCCAAACTGGAATACGACAATACTTGACAATAGAAGTAGATTCTACATCTTAGGCGTATTCGGATCAATCGGAGAAATATCCACCACTAATAAAACCTATCTTAAAAACATTCTATTAAACATTTTCTTTTAAAATTAAATCACTTTTACAATTAACCCTGCAGAATATATAGCATAAAATAATTTCAACATGCAACATTTTTATGCAAATGCAAAATACTTCTTTTCACAAATTATGTTAATTTATTCCATATCAAAGCAATACCACCTCGTAATTAGGCGTACCGTACTAACGATGTACAAATTTATTTGTATTAATAAATGCACATTTAAGTTTTAAAACTTATCAACAATATTTATTTTCTTCTGTAATAAACAATACTACTATTTTATAAGGTGCTAACTTGAGTTTTTATCACAAGTTTTGAATTTTATTTCCCACTAAAGGTATTAGCCCCAACTGCACCGGGTTAAGCCACGCTTTGGCAACACTACGGCATTCTTGCGGTGAGAAGAAGAGACCGGCGTCCCAATTAGAGATCGAGACTTCCTCTGATCTCCAGCTGTACAAGATGATTATTTAGCATCGTGTTGTAAATCCCAGTTTTCATAATAAGCTTATTATAGTATAATCTTTAAATATTTTTTACAATGCTTTGGCCCTCATTATTTGCACCAACCCCCTAGTTGTAAGAGCTGATACAATTTTTTACGATCTATCTTTATAAAAAAGTTACATATACAAATAAAATATGGCAATGAAATATGACATTTAGTAAATATGTTTTTGCCAGTGAAGCATATTTTTTATTTCACTAATTTATAAAATGGGGCATAAGGATGATAAATATTTTTCTTTTAAAGATATAAATAAACAATTATTTTTCCCGCAGAAAAATGTAGTGAATTTTTATTTAAATAAAGCTATAAAAGAAAATCAGCAAATGGCAGCTTACGAAAGTATCATTCAACCATTAGCAAACATAGACACCTGAACTATTATCTATTGCCTACAACGTTTATTAGAAATTTGTGCCAAGTAAATCTACGTTGCTTACGTTTCTAATTATTAAAATGTTGAACTACATACCGTTACGAGTATGGCTCATAGCAAAAAGTATGAAATGATTTCTTGAAATATCAGTATTTAATTTTTTATTTTTTAAATAATTTTAATGAATCACTTTGATTTACAAATTCTTATTGTCTTTTAGGTTTTTTTGTAAAGCTTGAGCATAAAATATATTTTTTTACAAATTAATTAAGACTACATTCGCGAAATCAGCAAAATTCTTAGCTTTTTCTATTTTTAAAATTTAATAATATTATAGGGACATCTTTTATTTTGATAACATATTTAACACTATCAAAAATCATTAAGTTACATTCTGTTTCATTTTAAATATCGAACACGTAAGTATTTTGAATGCTATAAACCAAGAACATGAAGCAAGAATACTTTTTACCTAAACGTAAAACTGATGAATAAAATAAAAAAAGACAAAGATCAAAATTATGAACAGATGCAATATATCCCCACACAAAGGCCTTTTTTTAATTTTGGACATTGAGATATTATTTTACTATTAAAAAACAACGACGAACAGCGCACAAAATTTTAAAAGAAATTACGAGTTTCAACCTTAGATTTGATATTTTTTAAATTTCGATGATTGTGAGGTTGTATATAATAAAGCATGTTCGCACAGAATTCTTCTAGCTCTCGCATGCATGACTGCAATAACACAGCAACGCTGTTATGACGGTTGATTGCATTGAAGATGGTAGGTAGCTAGGCGCGATCGAAAAAACCTTGCCACCATGTCAACTTCTCTTGCAGTCCGGGAATAGAACCCGGGACCTACGCGTTACAAAGCAAGCGTTAAAGTACTGCATCAGAAAGACAGTAAAAAGTACACAGGGAAACAACTTTTTTTTTTCAATCAGTACAAATATTAAACTGTATTTACAATTTACAGGTTCATCATCAACAACCTTGTAGTTTCTGAAATACTTCCGTGCTGCGATTACTGTTGATTTACCTTTTGTGTCGTAACAAGGTGGTACCTGCTTCGATTCTGTGGTGACATGGGTGTAAAGTTTGGATGATGGTATGGATTTTTCTTACCCGACCGGCTTAGTACCACTCTCGATGTTAATCTGCCGCCGTAACAGCACCGTTGTGTTCATGTCATACATGTGAGAGATAGAGCGTGGGCGAGGACGCTGACATTGAGTTCATAGCTTGCCATCTAAGAGCTCATTGTCACTTAACATATTTCAAATTGAAGAAAAATGTAACTAAAACGTTTTCGTCAGTTATACGCGGATATTGGTTAAAGAACGATTGCATTTTTGTGCCTAAATCTTCTCTCTCAGCAAACTGACGCATAAAAAGAAATATACGGGAACTTTATCGGCTTTGCTGCAGCAACGTTTCAAGCGATGCAAATACGGAAGTACACAGACTGAGATTCATTTAGAATTACGTGGCACAAACAGGCTGAACATTTAAGACATAAAAAGTATAAATTGTTTAATAAAAATAGTTTTTGTTATTTTGAAACTAACAGTAGTTGTACTTGTTTAATTCCTTGTAATTTATTAGAAAACTATAATAAAATGGCTCTGCGGAAATTCAGCGCCGCGGTCCCGTTGCAACAGACCACGCTGAGTTGAGTCTCATTAAACCGCACAATGCAACGTCTCCTGAACTGTATATGTCATTTTATAATCCAATTATAAATTGCAAATGTTATAATGTGTGTTTTCGAATAAAGTTTATGTCTATGTCCATGTCTATGTCTAAATTGGATAACCCAATTGTTAGTGAAGCTAACGCCGCCGCCTGTTGACCTCTAAAAAAATCATTAAATATTAAAATTAGGTATATTATAGTATAAAGAGGTAAAAATTGGAATCTCCTTAGGAATTTGATACTTTATAAATTTTCTTAGTGTTCCATATTTATTCTGGGTAATACTTGAACTTGACGTACTGAATAAACACCTCACTGTGCTTCTGTGCAGAGTAGTACGAAATATCTTAGAAAAAGACAGAGATATATCTGTTCGGCAAACGTTGTTGCCGGTATTCGTGCAAGTATTGTTTAATTATGATTTAGTGTACCGGTTTTATTATAGCTTCACCACAAACGCAGCCGCCGCTTCTTTAGGGATAAACTCGCACTCCAAATTCTTTTTTTTTTATCTTTGCAGGTTTAGCGACACCAGCGACCTTTCTCCTTGCCAATGAATAGTCGTTTACTTGCACATTGAAATTATATTCACATAATAACTTTATGCATATGAGTTGATTGAAACAATCATTAGTGAGTTGGATGGTCACTTTTATGATAAAATTCCTAAAGATATTTTGAACCGCACTTGCATAAGTTAAAAAAAAATTTAAGAAGCATTTTAGTTAAGTAAAAAAGTGTATTACTATAATAATAGTTAAAAAAGTGGCTCTGAGTTTCCTGCACGGTTCTTCTCGGAAGAGTGTACGGTCTTAGAACCGGCGCTAGAATCATTTTGACCATTCAAAAGTGTCTGTGAGCGCCTAATTGAATAAATTACATTTTTAATTTGATTTTGAATACCTGTTCATTACAAATTTAAGGTCAGATTTTACACTTATTGATTTTAGATTTTTTTAAAAAAATAATATGTACTTTTATTCAACAAATTAACTCCAATCCACAAGCCCCCCTCTTGTAAAGCACTTAAAAGAATTTGTAGAAATATTAAAAAAAATTAAACAAATTTTGTTATTCCCGACTAACGTGTGGTACACAGACTCTTATCGATCCGTTTTAAATGTTTACGAGAAATTCATGCCGAAGTTAATCTTCTAGGCTTCCGTTCTCGATAAACTAAAATTTCGTACAGCGAACTGTTGGGAATTTAGAGGAAAATTGTGTAAATATGGCCGTTACGAAATCCAATGCCATTAAAACTTTGATATTCACGAGGGAATTGATGCACGTACCATTTTATTTATTAGATATGTTTTTTTACGTAGAATTTTTTAATGCAGACTTTCCAGCATGTTTCTCGTAAAAAAAAATCATATTTATTTATGACTGATCCTCTCCGTTAAAATTGGATTGTAATTTTCTTATTAGCAATGGGCTTAAGAGGTCACCAACGTATATATTTGCCAGATCACAGTACTGCTATTATGGCAGCAGGTTTATATTAATGTTGGTAGCTAAACAGGTGGGTATAAAAACCACAATACTCCTCCCTCCACCAGATACATGAATCCTCCTAGTCGAACCCATGAAATCAGTTACATAGTAGCTAGGCAATCAGTGTGCCGTAGAGGCATTAAAAAAAACATACAAATATTTATGCATATTATATATATGAATAGATAAGTAATAATCACGTCGAATGATCAATTTCAACTACACCGGTATGTATTTATGATAATATCAGTAAAGGTTGATACTGATGGAAAAATTAAAAAATGTGAGTCTTCAAGAGAAGAGTGTATAGGTTGCTTATAATATATATGCGTAAGATTGAAATTAGGTACAGACCTGTAAGATTTAAAACAAATCGATTAATTATAAATCGATTTTTACTTTTTACTTCGTTAACTTTTCATATAACATTGGTTTCGTTGACTCTTAGGACCGTCGTTAATATTGACTAATGAATTATTTATTAAGTAATCGTTTAAAGCAAAGACTCTTGGCTGTAAGAGGTTTTGTTTATCCAATATTGCTTCTGTTTACACTTGCCACAATTGCCTCTGAAATGTTAGCGATATTCCTTTCATCGTTTTACTTCTGATATTTTAATATTATTATTTGCCCGACTCTGCAAAACTCAAATATTAAAAATCAAATTAGTCAGTAAGACTTTAGGAATACCTCAGTTTATCACAGTTTCAATAGCTATGTATACTGTTTTTGAACTTTATAGACTGTTTTCATAGCGATTTTTTACCATACTTATGAAAGGTAGGTAATAAAAAAAGATGAAGTCTTTTATAACATAAAATTAATTTTTCAGGCTACCAATTTGTTTTTTTTAAAAATAACATAACATAATCCCTATTTATTGTAAATTCGTTGATTAGCTAGAGCAAACACAGGCAGATTGAAGAACAAAACAACATAATTAATAATAAACACATAAACTTAATTTTTTGTTTTTTTTTTATTCTATTTAAAAAATGAAATAATAGAAATGGAATAATATGGAATAATATCTTTTCATACATATATTTCGAGGCCATCATTGGCAAAAATTGCCAAACAGCCGACCAGCCAAAGCGTCTTAAGCCATTCAATTTGTCGCAACTGAGGGAGACCCTTCTCAGTTTGAAATTGACATGAGCTTATGTCTCCTTTAAAACCTACAATTTTTATCAGTGTCATGCCGATTATTGGTACAGAGTATAACATCTGAATCAATTCATGCGTATAATAAGAAAATTATATTGATTAATTTAAATCCAAATTTGGTAGATATTCTATGTAATTTTGAATAGGATAAGATGAAATAAACAATGATAAAGATTGAATGTAATTTTGTATTGAAGTAATTGATATTCCCGAAACAGTAAAGTTTTATTTTGAAAAAAAAAAATACATCGCCGGTTTTTTAAGAACAGCAGCACATTTGATTTTGTGTCGTGTAATTATTAATTATTGATCGGATAATATTTTCCAATATACATCGAAATTTTTCATAGTGATATCGAATCGTGGTCAATGAAACAATAGACAAATGTAGGTGCTTTCGTAGAATGTTCGATTTTATATTTTTATAGATATCAAATGATAATAAAAAATTGACATTTTAAAAAGTCATATTTTCAAAGTGTTCTTTTCTAAATTTGTAGTTATTCTAGAAAACCGACGATATATAGAATTGTAAAAAACCAATGATGAAATATAACATTGGGAGACTATTGATGTGTCTTTAACATTCTTTCATAAATGTTAAGCCTTGCAAGAGCCTCGATAGATAATTTACATACCTTTTCTCGATCAACTAATAACTCAACTGCTACCATCGTGCCGCAACTGCCAATCTTGCCTCTTATGACTAAGGTCCTGATTTTGCTCTAAGGTCACATAAGTAATTAAAAATAAGTGATGGGTGGTTTATGAACTTTTAAGGCTAGCAACAACCCTTAAATGTCATTCTGCTATTATAGTGTAGCTATGTTCTGATAATTTTATATATGAAAACCAGAGTAGTCTGGGCAAGCATGCTTTTCTTACTTCGGCCTCAATCTCATTAAACTCAATGTGAATGTGAGGATGAATTATAGCCAATTACTAAACGAATAAAAAAAAATGTTAGGTAAACATGACTATGCTCCGGCATGAAAGAAGCTGTTGCTTGTATAATTAGGAATTGACAAAACACATCATGTGTGTCGACAAATCCTGAGTTTAACGAAGCATTGTTATAAGCACTATTTATTCATCATCGTATCATCATTAAAAAAATATTTTCCGTTTATATTACGTGTAATAAACTATGCAATATCGACCTTAATAAACACTATATTTTATTACGCAATTTTAAAAGAGAAAAGAAAATATTAAAGTAACACTCGTAATTTACGCCCTTGAAGCTTTTAAAGTTTCTTTACGTTCATCGTAACTTTGTTTCAAAAAGCCATTAGTCATTCTTTTGTTAGCGATTGCGACGGCAAATTTTTCATGATGAGACAAATTCGGGGAATAAATTAAGCAGTGTTATCTTCTTGTGTAATAAAAACTGTAGACCGGGAGGACTTCTTTCCGCGGAAAGTATACAAAGCAGTTAAACGATCGTTATACTCTACAGTTTATTCCTCTTAATTTATTTCTGCGGTTTGCACTTTGTAAATTGTCGTTTTTATCGAAAACACAATGAAAAACGCAATTGATTATTTAATAATTTAATTACTTTATTT